>PVIC010031714.1:0-21140 GCA_004025085.1 Thryonomys swinderianus | reverse complement strand
GCAGAGTAATACTCCATTTTGTAAAAAAACCACATCTTCTTTATCCACTCTCCAGTTGATGGACATTTGGGTTGTTTCCAAGATTGAGCTATCACGAACTGAGCTGCTATGAACAAGGGTGTACATCTGTCTTTCCAATGTGAGTTTTTAAATTCCTTTGGGTATATTCCTAGCAGGGGTATAGCAGGGTCAAATGGGACCTGTAGTCCTAATTTTCTGAGAAATCTCCACACAGATCTCCACAATGGTTGCACAAGTCTGCAATCCCACCAACAGTGTAGAAGGGTTCCTTTCTCCCCACAGCCATGCCAGCATTTATCGTTGGTTGACTTTGTGATCGCAGCCATTCTTTGTGGAGTGAGGTGGAATCTCAATGTTGTTTTCATTTGCATCTCTCGAACGGGATTTTGACTAAATTCATCACCAAGCATGTCTATGCTGGCCTAAACGTGACAATGACACCCTTCCTGTTTGAAACAGCTGAGCGTTGTGCCATCTTCATATCTGACAGTGACCATAGAGGGATTGGCAGGTGGGTGTTGGGACCCCTAGGAGGTGTGTTTCACCGGGTTCATGCAGCCAGGGCAATCAGAGAAGTTGGTCCAGACAGGGCGCCTCCATTGCTAAGTCTTACTGGTGCCAGATGCTAGTGGTCAGAAGTAAACATCCAAGTGTGTCTTCCAAACCTCCCAGCTTGACCTTCTGGACAGACGAGCCTGTATGTCATGTGCCCAGTGGTTTCTCCTCAGGGTCTCATGGAGTTTAATGTGCCTCCCATGCATCCAGTTAAACACGGCCTGTGAATGGCTGACAATATATGCCTTGAGCGTGAGACTGAGATGCAGCTAGAGGAATGGATCTGAGAGTTACTGGAGAAACAGATGGGCTTTCTCTCTCCCTTGCTCTCTGACATTTTTAATGATTCTGAGTGAAAGGAGCTGGGTCAGTATATTTCTATTTATTCATTCATTCGGTTATAGACTTTATTGTATTTTTAATTAAAGGAACCTGAGACTGGGCTTAGAAGCCAAATTGCGAGCTGCTGGGCAGTCAAGGGTGACTGCAGATGCCATGTGCTTGCCTTCTTCACCTGCCGGGTTCAGCCTTTGAATGAACACTCCGACAGCATGAGCTCGGGGAGGGTAGCTCAATAAGTGGAGGTCTACAGTGGAACTGTGATTTAGCAAAAGAAGTGCAGTTCTTAGCTACAAGTGGAATCTTTACTTTTAGTCAGTCCCTAGTCCACAAGAAGAAAAGGCTGAAGAGGAGTCTGTAACCAGGTGGGCACTGTGAATGGCTAAAATGAAATCCAATGGGTCTCAGACTGAAAAAGCCCATTCCAATAACATTAGCTAAGAAGGGTAGTTACAGTTCCCTTATTTCCAAAGATTACATTTTCTGGCCACTTTTATGTGTCCCCACAGAAGGAAGCACCACTTCCTAGTGCATACCTAGCCACTGTACCTAGCAACTGCAATTCTGAAATCACATGGGATATACCAGCACCTGGACTGCATTTGGTGGGAAAACATTCAATACTAACTATCTCTGCAGGAGATTACAGCCTCCAGAAGTGGATTGGCTATCGGAATAAGAAAAAAAAGAATGTTAAGAAAGGAGAACACTGCATTTCCGGAGAGTAGTGGCTCTAGATTTTGTATTGCCCACTCTGTATGTGTTGCCTCCATCGAGCCTTAAGAAAAGTCTATAAATGCGAGTTGCTGTCACAGAAACACTGCGTTCAAGGTCAAACAGTGCTGTGGTCTGGGTCATAAGTGTACCCACAGTTCATATGGTAAAGTTGCACCCCAGGGTGCCTGTCATGGTAGGGCTTTAAAACATCCCTCAAAATTTATGTGCCAAAGTCTTCACTGTGAGCTCATGGGTGTAAGGGGAGTGATTGAATCTTGAAGCATCTAACTCTATTAGTGGACCAGTCCATTCATGAGCACCCAGCTCAAGGGGCTGCCCTGGAGGTGGGACCTGATACTATGAGACAAGCACTGGAGATAGGTTTTGAAGGGTTCTACTTGAACCTGGCTCCCTCTTTGCTGGTTTTTCTGCCTCTCTCTGCTTCCTGGCTGCCATCAGTGAGCAGATTCTCTGTGCCACACTCTTCTACCATGCTGCTTCTACCCCACCACAGGCCTAGAGCAAGGGAGCTGGCTTTGCCCATGGACTGACACCTCTGAGCAGAAATAAACCTTTCTTCCTTTAAATTCACTTTTCCCAGTATTGGGACACAGTAACAACAAGCGGACTGATGCAGAAGGTGCTGCTATTTGGAGGTGGTAAAGAGTGGAGTCTAACAGTAGGTCTTTAGGCTACTGAGGGTGACTTTGGAGTAGACTGTGCAACTTTAGTTTATTCTTCTCTTTCTCTTGATGTCCATGAGGTGAGGCATTTTACTTTGCTGTGCTCCCTTACGTAATGTACTATAACAAGCCTAAGAGCAACAAAACCAACTGATCACTGTGGGAACATTAAAATTCTGAGCCACAATATACCTTTTTTCTCTATAAGTTAAATATCTCAGGTATTTATTATAGTAATAGAAAGGTGGAACATATTGCGAAGGTATTGGGATAGCTTTCCCTGAAAATGTGAGGAACATTACAAAGATGAACCCAGTGGAAAAGATAAAGTCCTTGGCAGGAGAGTTCAAGGGGTAGAGGAGGAGGTACAGGACCCATGGGCTGGGTCTAGAACTGTGTATTTTCCTCTTTCTTTCCCACTGGTGTATTGATATCCTTCTCACAAAGGCTGGGGATTTAGCTCAAGTGGTACCACACCAACGTTGGATGAACAAGGGCCTGAGTTCACATCATCCCAGGTACAGAAAAAAAAAAATCAGCATAAGATATCCTTCTCACAGCTCAAAAAGGTGCAATTATCCCTCAGGGCAACCACAACTGAAAGATAGCTTCTTCCTCCCAAATTGTTTAGAACGGCATCAGGGAAGAATTCTACTAAGTTGCACTTAGTCTAGTTCCCACCTCTAAAGCCAATAATTTTTGCCAACTTGAAAGAGCTGTTATCTATTTGGACATGTCCACACTGTGGATTGAACCAGAAGAAGGGAAATGGAAAAGTTACAAAGGCAAGACACCCTCTCCCACCCCTGAAACAAATCAAACACACATGACAAACATCAGTACCTACCACTGAGCACTCAGCATCACAGCGAGGATTCAGTCTCAGGTCTTTTTTTCCTCCCTGTGAAACTTGGCTACCTCTATGAATAAGAAATGAGAAAAAGGCATCCCATAGGATTTAAATCCTATTGGCTAGGAAGTAGTGCTGGCATCCAAGGGTGGAAGTACAGTGGGTCGCAATTATTGTTTTGTAATATATTTAGTTACATCAGAAACCCAGACCTGCTTAATTGGAATAGTTATAAGGATGCCAAGAATGTGTACTTCGAACAATTTTCCAGGTGATTTTGATTAACGGTAGTTCTCAATCCTGGCTGCCCCGATCTACAGCTCAGGGAGAACTTAGGTCTGAGAATGATGGGATCACTGTGGTGGAGAATAATTCCTGAAAACAAAAGTTATTTGTCCTTCTTAGGCAGCTTGATGTTTTCCAGAGCTTTTGAAAAGTATATATTCCAGTCTTCCAATAGACACGAGTTCAGAACTTGGCCTTGAGTTCGTTTGTGGAAATAAGTAGTGTAGTTTTAATACTACGCCTCCAGCCTCTGGCCAAGAAGCTACTTTTAATAGTAGAGCTTGGGAAAGGGCTATAAATAGAACTGGGGAAAGAAGCTGATCCAATGGGTCCACTGCAAAGTGGAGAGCTGGGATGGGGAGACGAAGCCTCACTTCACAGATAACACAGATGGGCACAGGTTGTCAGGCAAGAAGTCAACACCACTGTCATAGAAAGTGAAATGAAAGGTACAGTAGAACTCAAGGGAGAACAGCCAAGAATCTGTAAGCTATATTTGATGTCCATATAGTTACAAAATTAGTTGTGATAGGGGGCTGGAGATTTAGCTCAGTGGTTCTGGCACCTGCCTAGCAAGCGCTTTGGTTCGATCCCTGGTACCCACCTACAACAAATCTGGGTGTGGTGACTCACACCCACTGGCATTCAGTACCACATACCACAAGGCCAGGCATGATGGCTCATGCCTGTAATCCCAGCACTCAGGAGGCAGAGGCAGGAGGATTGCTGAGTTTAAGGCTTGCCTGGGCTACATAGTGAGCTCAGGGCCAGCCTGAACTACAAAGCAAGCCCCTGTCTCAAAATAGTAAAAAAAAAAATTAGTTGGGATATTAAGAGGCTCTTCCTTTTACACTGCTGCTAATAAGTACATTTTAAAATAAAGATTGTTGCTTTGCACTAGTTTGAATTTCATTCAGACTTTTTAACTCTTTCTGGATGATCCTCTCTAATGAAGAGGCAAAAAGTTAGGATCCATTGTTCTGTGCTCTTCTATCTCCCTCTCCGTGGATCCATCAATTCTGCAGGCAGCATTTCTAACTGAATCTCATTTCTTACATATGGACCAGAAAATAGCCCTTGCCTCCCGGGTCCTCAAGGGGGTCGATTATTTCCCTCTCTTCATTTTCCCTGTGGGCAATTATGCTACCATAAAGCTATGGCATTGTATTTTTTTCTCTTTTCTATGTGGAGATGCATGCCTTTGGGGAGCTTTTTAAAATCTAGATATGAAAATATTTCTATAAGAAACTGTCAGATACACCTGTCCTATAAAGTGTAGGAAATGACACAACCTCGAGATGCTGAAGGGGAGGCTGGAAAAGAGAAGATAGAGCTGGTTCCAGCACAGAAACTCAACCATGGTGGTGAGGTGGGAGATATTTAACCCTTTCTGCAGAAAGGATACCTGCATCTTCAAGGTCACAGACAAAGAGAAAAGTAAATAGGAGCATTTGCAATTCCTCCCTTTCTCCCCTTTTGGCTTCATTTCTTCCCTTTCCCCTCTGTCCTGTTCTCCCTCCCCAGCCCTGCCTCTCTCTTCCCTTCCTTTTCCCTACCTGGTACTGAACTCAGGATGGGTGCTGGGCAAGCATTCTACCCCGGAGTTACATCCCAGCCTGTCCTATACATGAAGCCCTGGCCAGGGGGGCTATGTCACCTAAGACATATTGTTTTGGAGAGGTGTGTGGGTGGATAAGCTTATGTTACAAGGGGGGAGGGGGAAGAAAAAGAAAAACCAATACCTAGAACGGTGCTACGATTTTTAAAGCAGAATAAAAGGCAGAGGGGGGAGTTAGTAATTAAGACAAACTGTGTGATTTCTGTGTATCTCAAATGTTTTCCCCTCCTTCCCTGCCTTCCTTCCTCATGCTTCCCTTCCATGCTACCATGTGCCACATTCCAGGTCAGGTGTGACAGAACACCTCGCATCAGTAACTGATCTTCTGTGTTGGTCTACTATGAACTTTTGATGGTTGTCATAGAGTCTTAGGTTTGTAGTTTTAAAATCAACTGAGACTTTGTGCAAATAACTTACAAGCCACAGGGCCGGTTATTCCCACTTTCAAGGCTGGCCCATGCGCTCATGACTCTCTGTCACCATCTAATGGTCATTTGTATATATTGCAGGGCCAGTTCCTGGAAAATGGGACGCTAAATTTTCCAGAACCAATAGCTTTTTGTTTTGTATATTGGCCCCATAGAAAAGACTGGTCCTTCTCATATGCAAAGGAGCAGAACTGGAAGTTTTACAGCTAGGTCTATGACTATATGAGGAATAACTTTTTCTTTACCATCCTATGGAGGAGTGGCATGTATTGGAAGAAATGATTTATAGGTGCATGGAAAAATCAGTGGGGAGATGAATCACTAACATTACCCCCCCCCAGGCCTCCAGACTCTCAAAGGGTGGGCACCCAAAGCATGGTGTCTGGTTGAATGAATGACAGGATCTGAGGCTCCACGCTGAGGAAGAAAGTGACTTTGAACAGGATTAGATCCACACTGTTCATTCAGATTCTCAGGGGGCAGCACCTCACCCCACCCTGGCATTGTCTGGAAATCAGAGCATCTTGTCACCATTGTAGGGTGCTCCCGCCATCCAGTGTGTAGAGGCCAGAGACGCTGCTGCTAAACGTACTGTTTAGAAGCACAGGACAATTTCCATCACAAAGAATTATACAGAGTAGCTGAGGATGAGACACTGCCAGGCCTAACCCAGAACACAGTACGGGCCAGAGTTGTTCTCCAGCCTCTAACGTTGACCCGGGTGAGTAACCTACACCCGTGGCCACAACAGAGGAAGAACAAAAAGATACTGGTGGTTTCTTGTCAAATGGGTCTCCCTGAAGAGATGCAAACCAAGAACTTGTTTACTCTCAGCTGAGTGTGGACCAACCTCGAAGCGCTCTGATTTCCTCTGGTGTTTACTTGGCACTGTGACTTACAGCCCTGCCCGCCCCAGTCTCTTCTCTTCTTCTGTCTGTTGCTTGGTGACATGACAGGGAGCAGTGTGCTCACTGCACATTTTTGATGTCCAGTTCCCCTCAGTGTGCACGACTTCACTGGCCTCACAAGAAGCAACTCTGTCCCCTGTGCAGAGGCACCTGTAGGGCTGGCCACACGAGCACTTCTGGACTTCACAACAAATGTACCACCTTCAAGTCTCACCAGAACCTGGCCCAAGAATCTGCATTTAAGCCAGAATCCCAGGTGATCTTGATGCATGGTAAAGTGTGACAGGGCCTATGAAGTCACAGAAACACAGTGCCTTCTCTTTTTTAAAAGGCTGTGTGTAGAGCAATGGGGAAAACATACTGGATTGTCAGGTCATACTTTGAATACATTGAGTTGATTTCCATTTGAAAGGTTATGAAGTGAAGGCATCTGAAGCTTAAACAGATTGCTGCTCTCCAGGACTCATGCGACCCTCTTTCCCTCCCCATCAGGCCTTGCTTCCACCTCCCTGTAGATGTGGTGTTCCATTCTTCCTCTCCAGCCCTCAGTCTACCAGTTCACTGCCATGTCTGGTGAAACAGACCACGTGTGCTGACCTGTCTGTCACTCGTCCCAAGCTGAACATGGATCTTTGTACTCACAGCACTGAGCAGGCACCATGTATGCCTCCACTGCTGCCACCTGCTCCAAGGGCCTGTTGTTGTCACTTGGATCCTAGCAACAGTGGCCTACCTCAGTCCTCCTGGACCTGCTCAGCTCCTTTAGGCCCTATGCCTGCATAACAAGATTCACATTGGCTTTTGGGGGAGATAACACTTTCTATACCATGCACACCACACACCCTGGATTTAACCTCTTCTTACATGCTCTATGCCCAGCCCATCCTACAGGGCTCTGCTGACCCACCACCTGGCCCTCCTGCCTGCAGCTCTTCTGCCAGGCACACGCCTCATCTCCTTCAGCCTCTTCACCTGTGCCCCTTCTCTAAACATGCAGGGTCAGCTCCCTTCTCCTTAGCCCTATTTTCAGCATTAACTCTTAAGAGGTGTCTCACGTGCCCCTGTTCTCTTTCTCCCACCCTCTCCCCTCTTCAGTCACATTCTGCTGTTACCTTTCTAATATGGGAGCCTAATTTAGCTTCTTTTATAGTACTTGTGATCCCTCTGGTTCCCTCCCTGTTTCTGAGTTATCCTCTGAGGGTCCTTTGCACGCCCCACGGGACTGTATTGTGTTTCTCTCACGCACAGCTGGGATCAAAGGGTCAGATAAAGGCACTGAGTAAATGAACCACCGTGCACAGCAAACGGGAGGGAGGTGCACTGTGGTGACCGACGGCAGGCTGTTTGCTTTGGCTGGTTTCTGTAGGTTTGAGTGTCTGGGGCCAACAGTCAGCCCTCAGGACTGAGAACCATGGCCACTTGGAGAGAAAAGAAAGAGCCAGGAGGTCTTGGTGACCTCGAATCTTCACAAGCTCCAGACCAGGACTGGGGCGCTGTTTTCATCTTTCGGCTGCCCAGATGTGGGAATTACAGGCACTCCCTCCGGGTAGGTAGCTGGATTATTGTGAGCCTATCCAAGCCTCAGTTTCCCCTTATCAAAGGGTTAAAGATTTCCACGTGGAAAAGACCCTGCGGCAAATAAGATCAAGCAGCGTACCCCTGGCACTTAGGGAGATGTCAAGACCCCAAGTATCTGACTCTGCCTCAGGAGACTTGGAGAGGGAGAGCGTGCAGGCTGGGAGGGAGGCACCTCTCACCTGGGCCCCTCCTTGAGCCGAAAGGACGCCGCTAGCAGGCCCGGGATGCTCCCCTCCCCCCGAAAGGCCCCTCCCCCGCCCCACCCAACCTCCCCGCCCCCTCCGCCCCCTCCCTCGGAGCTCGCGCCCGGAATCCCACGCCCTTGCATCAGCCCGGGGGCTCGGAGGAGCCCGGGAACCGCTGGTCGCCAATCACCGCGCACTGGAGAGGCGGGCGCTCGGCTCCGCGCTGGGGGATCCAGCTGGCGCTGCTTCCCCCGGAGCCTCAGACGCGCACACCGCCCCAGACAGACGCACGGACGGCGGGCGGGCACGGACAGAGCCTGCGGGCAGCCTGCGCTCCCGCCGCGGCCCGGGAAGCCCCTCACCCCGCGGGGGCTGGAGCGGGCCATGTGAGCCGCAGCGGCTCCCACCTGGCGCCGCACCTGGGCGCGCGGCCGGCCGGGGAGAATGCGCGCCGCGGGGGCGCTCCGCCCGCCGCCCGCCGCCCGCCGCGCCCGCACCCGCACCTGACATGGAGTGCGCCCTGCTGCTCGCGTGCGCCCTCCGGGCCGCGGGCTCGGGCCCTCCGCGGGGCCCCGAGGGACTGCGGCGCTGGGCCCAGGCAGGTGGCGCGCGGGCCGAGGCGGGGTGGGGGGCGCCGCGCCGCTCCTGGCCTCACGCGCGCTGTCGCCTTTTCTCTTGCAGGCGCTCCAGCTGTGCTGCCTGTGCTGCGCCTCGGTCGCCGCGGCCTTAGCCAGTGACGGCGGCGGCGGCGGCGGCAGCGGATTAAATGATGGTTCGTATTTGCTCCTTCCCTGCCCCCCAGGACGGGCCCTTTGGGGGGGGGGTTTCTGGTCCCTCTCCTCGCCCGGCAGAGAGGAAAGAGCGAAGCGCGAGCCCCAGCCTGGCAGGTGTGCGCCGCCGGCGTGGACACGGCCCGTGTTTGGAGAGGAGGGTCGGCGAGGACCGAGAACCGAGCGCATACGCGCTCAAGTATTTTCCCTCCTTCACAGATAATGTTCACTGCGGTGGGAAATGGCGAAGGAAGTGGCCACTGGCTAGAGGGGGAAATGATGACCAAAAGGCTCCCTCCCCGTCTCATTCTTTCCCGAGAAAGCCCGCAGGAGCAGTCTTGTGAGGGCTGAAGCGACATGAGTCCCTTCAGCCTACCCTCTTCCTCTTTATTTCCAATTCTATTCCTTTCCCGTCTCTTCTTCCCTTGTGTCATAGATGCCCAAAGACAGCTTTTAGAGAGAGGAAGACACCATTTTAAGGTCCTGGAGTCCTTTTCTACGTCTTCTGAAGTTCCGCGACACAAACTCCCAGGACAGTCTTTATTGCGTCCAGTGATCGGCTTGTCCAGGAGGGAAATCCTTCCCGCGCTGTTTCCCACCAGCTCCAGGGGAACCAGCAGTTGGCTTCTGACGCGAGCTGCCTAGCCATGTGCTGCTGTCCAGCCCAGATTTCTTGGGATTTTTTAAATTTCCACCTCTGCAGGATTAACTCCTTCTGTCAGGGAGGGGAGGGTCGGACTGGGGGAGGGCAGAGAATGAGTAAGATGACAAGAGACACGCAGGAATTAGCCCTTGTCCAATCAGAGGCTGCAGTTTCTACCATCCCGTTTTGCCCCTCACTCAGTGCCTGACGATCTCTTCTCTCCCAGCCACGAACAGAGACCTCATTTCTAGACAGCGCCCAAACTCTACAGGAGGTTCCAGCTGCCTGAAAGTAACAAAGAGGCTGGTTATTCTGCTTTGGAAACAAACTAGTAGCAGGTGCCTTGGGGGTGGGGCTGACTGGATAAGGCTCCCACAAATCCGACTAAAAGCAGTCAGACTTTCAGGTGATTTTGGACAAGGAGGTAAGAAGCAGATTATCATGGAAGCTGTTGGCATCATGGTCAGAGTTTTCATAGTCGGGTCTGTCTGCAGTAGGAAGAGGAGGTGGGATTTCTCCAAGATAAGCCTGCAGTTCATCAAGAGCCACCACAAACTAATGTTTTAAGCAAAGTGAAATATGATATGCCTCGCTCAGCCTTTCTGGTGAAGAGAAGGGAACTTTCCCCCAATTTTTGAAACACACGGATGTCAGTTACAGTGTGACATTTCTGGTTGAAGGAGAGGAAGATAAAATGAGAGAGGCAGGACTAAAACTCATAAGAATGAGAGTTGTCCAAGCAACAAAAGTCACAGTGCCTACGCAGAAGGAAACAGTTGAAAGCCATTGTCATATTGGGTTTTTGCAACATGACTGTAATTAACATGTCACTCATTGATTCCTGCTAGCGGCTTATATCCTTTAGCTTTCAGAAAAAACTGTTTTTGGTGGTTGTTGACTGTTTTGAGAAGATGGAAATTCCTTTTTTAAAATTTTCTCCCTGCTCTAGTAACCAAGGACCCAAGTGACTCAAATATGCCTCTTAGTTATGCGGAATCTTTGTAAACACTTTCCAAATTAGTTTCCCATTCTGTGCCTCGAAAGTGGAAATGCAGAGCAGTTCTCAGAGTTCTGAGGGTGTATTCCAGAGCTTTGGGTGGGATGAGGCTTTTCGGTTTCAGTGTTTCGTGAAGGAAAACAGTGTGCTGCCGTGGCTTTTCCAAACAGCAAATGGTTTTGCAGCCCCCCTCCTTTAGACCATGCAGCAATTAATGCTGCTCGGGGGACCCGTGGCGCAGGTATTTTTCAGCATGCCTTTCCAGGTGTCCCTGGCCTGCCACGCCCCCTACAACATGTCTGAGCAGTTTAGAACATCAGCCAGTAGACGTGTGGAGGATATTTCTGACACTTTGCCGGCTTTGTCTGTACACACAGTGTTTAAGGCTTTTGATTAAATGCAGTCGCCTCCGAGAAAGCTCAGAGTAAAATGTTAATGATGAGATAGTGCTGGGGTTTTATCACACATAACTACTACTGGAAATACGAAGTTGCTGTTGCTTGTTAATGTCCTGAGGGACATCTGAAGTTACCCACCACTGTGAGTTACTGACCACTTAACTGCCCCCCGTATGCTTCCAAAGCAGCCTTAATGTAAAGTTACAAATCCATTTTACCTTTGAGGCTTTATATCAACTTTTTCTCCCCAGATCCTTTGGATATATTTTACTTATGTAGCTTTGGGTGGCTCCATAGCCAAATATATAAAGGGCCCATTTCTTTCTCCAGAACTTGAACCTCGTGACCTTTCCACAAACATTCCTGAAGGTGATAGAGATTCTCTTGGTTTCAGTGGCAGAACTAATTGCAGGGACAGCAGTCGACCTCTCCATGAGCTTGTGTTTGCTCTAGGATTTAGGTGCCTGGGGAGAGGAACAAAGTTGTCTGTGCCGCCTGCTGTTCTTAGGTAGCTTGTTGAAAAGTGACCGTTTGGTGTTATGGGCTCTGGGTGCTGACAGCTGGACTTTTCCCATTGCAGATTACGTCTTTGTCACGCCAGTAGAAGTGGACTCAGGCGGGTCATATATTTCCCACGACATTTTGCACAACGGCAGGAAAAAGCGCTCGGCGCAGAGTGCTCGGAGCTCCCTGCACTACCGATTTTCAGCATTTGGACAGGAACTACACTTAGAACTTAAGCCCTCGGCGATTTTGAGCAATCACTTTGTCGTCCAGGTACTTGGAAAAGACGGTGCTTCAGAGACTCGGGAACCTTTGGTGCAGCGATGTTTCTATCAGGGATTTATCAGAAATGACAGCTCCTCTTCTGTGGCTGTGTCTACATGTGCCGGCTTGGTAAGTACACCCAGTCTAGCCAAAGTGGGCTTTTCTGTTTTGCGTTAATTTGAATGAACAGATGTCTGCAGCACTTAGGACTCTTAGCTAAGTCGACACATTCACACTATCAGCTTTGACACTTATAATATTCTCAATTGAATTAATCTAATCTGCTTTCAGAAAAAAAGAAATATAATAGAACTTTAATGACCATTTAGAACATTCTTTTGATGTTTAATGGTCTGGGCCTTTTTCATTCTCCATATCTGAGACAATCCCCAAGGAAATTAATTTGATGGCTGCCATTCGCTCTGCAGTGACTTGGGAGACCGGGCATTCTATAAATCTAACCAGCCGCATGCATCTACATTGCTTTTGAAATGGGAAAACTGTATTTCAATGTGAAATTGCCTTCAGCAGCCCCGGTAAGCCAACCTTCAACTTTCCTGAAGAGAGGCCTTTTGCTTTCCTTGAACTAATCTTTTGGTATCGTCTTGCTTGCATGAGGCATCATTTTAGCGTGTGGCATGATGTGTTCTTGAGCTGGCAGGAGCATGTGTGGCATCCAGGTTGGCATCACATTTACAGGCATTTGGGACAAGGGTTATTTCCTCTCTGTAATCTTCGTCTGCTGAGCTGCAGGCCAAGACTATTGGTGGAAATGATACTTCTCTGGGGAGAGAGTCAAATATACCAGGCAGTAAATGGGCTTTTGTTTTGTGTTCCAATTGGAAAACGTCTTGGAAGGACAGAAAATCTTGTGTAGGAACCACATGGTGACCATGCTGTGGGGTGGCCAGAAGGAAGATGTGAGAGAGCCGCTAAGGGATGCTGCTGGTAGTGTGTGGTGTGCACTGTGTCATGAGCAAGAGAAGCCACTTAGGTGGGGTGAATGAGGACTCCCCCGTTCTCTGCTAGTAACTTTTAGTTCTCTTGTAACTGCTTTTCATAGTGTGGCCTGAAATTCAGCTAAAGCCTTTCATTATAACCACAGTCATGGTATTTTTTTGATCTATTTAAAGTATAAAGTAAAAGCAATGATTTAACATTTCCAACTAAGCTGGATCCATTTAAGTGAACACGCTCACTTGCGACCTGTGTACGTGGTTAGACACATCTGTGTGCACACGTGCATGACTCTATCTTGGCGTTTTTGGTTGTTTGGTCATGGCACATCTGCTGTTTTGTGGCATTCCTGGCATATCTGTTCCAGTATTCTAAAGCTTTTCTGGGTTCAGCACTCCTGCTTAATGCCTTAAACTGTCTTGCAACTGTGTACTTGTAATTAAGAGCAGTTTGGGCAGTTCGCATTTTCACACCAGCACTAGTTGGACCTTGGACAAGTTACTCAATGTCCTACCTTAGTCACTTTGCCTCTAAGATGGGAGTAACAAGAGCTTTTCCCCTGCACCACCACGAGGTATAATGACTTCCTACCAGGAGAGTTCCTGGCTGTCTTGCTACTGTTTCCTACAAGACTTAGCCTCCTGTGATGAGTGCTGTCAAAACCCCAGAGCAATAGAAAACATGATCAGGTGTCTCATGAATGATGAGTTTATCTTACCTGAAGAAGAGATTTACATTTGAACAGGGGTCAATCTAACATAGAAGAATGAGGGAGACATGTCAGTCTTTCCCAGTTGTGAAAGAGGTAATTGCCAGCCAGGTCTGCCTGTGTCCAAGGCTGATTGTAAATTGGAACTGCAAGGCTTGGGTTGCTCAAACAGCTACATGTGCTTAGATTCCCCCTCTAGGCCTCAGTTTGTTCTTGCGAAGCATGTGAATTGATTTCTAAGTTCATTGCCTTGTCTTGCCATCTGACTCGGATAATCCAATTTGTTGACACTGGCAGGGCTCATTTGGTAAGCGGTAGGGAGAGAGTCAAGCTTATCATTACCCCTCTCCATCTCACCTAACAGCTGAAAAACACATACCCCCATACTCAGTAAAACTGTGAGGAGCAAAACAAAAGAGAAGAAAGATCTACAACTCGCAAACTGTGAGACTGTTCCGTATTAACTTTTTTTTGTTGTTTTTTTTGGTTTTTTTGAGACAGGGTCTCGCTTTGCAGTTCAGGCTGGCCCTGAGCTCACTATGTAGCCCAGGCAAGCCTCGAACTCAGCAATCCTCGTATTAACTTTTGCAACCTTGTGATGACATATAATACATATACACAAGTGCAAAAAGTTAAAAATCATGAGTACTGCTCATTAATTTCATACCTCCGTTAATACCAGCCGGACCAAAGGAGGGTTATTACTGACTCTAGGAGCACCTCCTTTCCCTTTCCCCTTCACTACCCACTATTCTAATTTCTTTTTTTTTCATTATTGGTACATTTTATTGGGACATTATATATACACATCACAATTACATTCCACATTGAGAATTTGTTCCAGTATATGACACACCTTAATTCTCATTTTTCCCCCTCCCCTACACAGGCTACTTCCCCCACCCTTACATACACAAGCATTGTTTCCTTTTTTTAACATCAATTTTTTTCTTTCTTGTTTACCCCTAAGTGTCATTACCCTTTGAATTTTACTATTTCACAATGTCAATCATGCATTCTAGGACACATTTATAACTTCAGTTTCTCATATCAGAGAAAATATACAAATATTCACACATCTGTGACCTATTTATGTCACTTATGTGTATGTCCTGAAGGTACGTCCCTTTGAGTATAAATGATTCAATCTCCAAAATGGAGTATTACTCTGTCATAAAGAATGATGAGATTGGATCATTTATAATTTCTGACACTAAATATTGAGTCTATTTCAATTTTGCATAAGTAGCATTATAAGATAATTTGGGACATGAAGGTTCTGCAATGTTTCCATCTTCATTGATTAACAAATTGTTTTCCAGTTTGAAATAGTTGTGAAAGCTACTGCTGGGCAGTGATGGTGCCTTTTGGTGAGCTTAGGGGCACTTCTATTGGGTATATACCTAAGAATGAAGTAGCTGGACCATCATGTGTGCATAGGTTTAGCCCTAATAGGTTTTGCCAATTCACTTTTCAAAACAGTCATTCTGTCTTCACTTGTTTTAACATCCGAGCTTCACAGTTGTTCCATGTTTTCATCAAGACTTGATATTATCTGCTTTTTCTCTGAAGCCAGTTTTTAGGTGTGAAGTGGCATCATATGATAGGTTTAGTTTGCATTATTCTGATGGTTAGTGAAGCTGAGTACCTTTTCTTGAGCTGATTGGCTTTCTATACCCTCGTTTGTGATCTGTCATAAATGGACAAATAATACATATGTTTTCTGACTAAATTGTGGTATATTTTTTTTCTCTGTGAATAGAAACAATTCTGAGCAAAAACATTCTACTCAACTTACCTTCTTATAACTACTAATCTCCAAAAAGTGTGTTTGCTTTTAGAAAATGATCGAATGAAAAAAGTGAGTCCTGTAAGATCACTTCAGTTACCACACTGAGGGAGGGGGCATTTCATTAAGAACATTGACAGGTTGAGGATAGAAGAGAAATAAGCAGGAGAAAGAAGTTCTTCATTATTCTAGCTGCCCACACACATTGCTCAGCTTCTGTGGTCAAGCAGGGCCTCATAATGCGTCTGAAGTTAACTAGCAACAGTAATACTGGATCCAAGACAATGTAGATGACTCAAGAGTTCTGGAGAGGAACTTGCACCTGATAGACTTGTTAGACCCATCAGAGCTCACATGCCAGAAGAGGTGACTGCTCTTCATCAGTACAGAGTCTGACGTGCAGTGAAGGAGATCGTGAGACACCTCGACACCTCAGTGCTGGTGTGTGAGAGTGAGGCTAGCCCACACACATCGGGATCCCTCAGCAGATGACAGCAGCCTACAGTGTGTGCAGAGCTAGCAGAAAAGAAATGGGCCCCTTCTAAATGACTTAGCAAAGTACCTGAGGAAAACTAACCATTAGATTAACTCCAGGAAGACCCCAGAAGAAAAGAAAAAAAAAAAGGTAGAAGGTTTAGAAACATGAAATGTCTGTACACAGACACTCAGGCAAGCTTGCATACATACTCCAGCTGGCGTTTTTCAAATAGGGAGTTTCCCTTAATAACTCAGAATTAACTTCTGTTTAAAATATTTGTAATATTTTCTTAAAGTGCACCCTGCACCTCCCACTCCAACCTGACAGGCTTACTTCATTCAGGAGTAGAGTGGGTTGGAATGATTCAAAAACTAAAGTTGCAAACTTCTCTTCCCTACTCTTATCTCTTCTTAGGGTTGGTGTTGGGGGAATTGATTTTTAAATTCTGAATGCCTTTCCTAGGACACCGTTGCTCTGACAACCTCCAATCCTATGCAAGTTTTTGCATTTGCCCCTTTCACCCAAGATTTGCAGGGTTGCAGATAAACTCAATCTGATCACTGCCTGCCTGATACATCTTTTCTGCCAAGTCTGGCCTGCTCTGACCACTATAGTGATGGGAAGGTTATCATGGCCCACACAGCCCATGCCATGGGAGGGACGCTTCTTCTTGGTGATGAACTAGAAGTGACTTAAGATTTCTCTGTGCAGGGCTGGAGATGTACCTCAGTGGTTCTGGCACCTGCCTAGCAAGCACAAGGTCCCTGGTTCGATATCCAGTAACCACATACAACAATACCGGATGTGGAGACTCACACCCACTAGCAATCAGTACCACATACCACAGTGCTGGCTGTGGTGGCTCACACCTGCCATCTGAGCACTGGGAAAGCAGAGGCAGGAGGATTGATGTGAGTTTGAGACTTGTTTGGGCTACATAGTTAGCTCAAGGCCAGCCTGACTTAAAAAAAGAGAACTTGTCTAAAAAAAAAAAAAAAGATTTTCTCCCTGTGTTCCTTGACTTTATTTTCTGAGAAAACATCTTGTATCTTTGTTCCTGTGTGCTAGGAGACCTAAGAGACTTTTCCTCTCTAAAATACTTTAGTTGTCTTTTTTTGGTTAGAAAAAATGACTTTCAAAATGGGATCAACTCCATTAGCTTCCTTTGAGGCACTGAACATATCAGTTCCTTGGTTTACCACTAAAGCTGAGGGAAACCAGGTGCAGAAATGGGCACTTTTAATTCTTAATTCACGTGATTTTGATGCATAGAACGTTTGAGGTGAAATGCATGCAAATTTGAAAGTTACTGGAAAGATAAATTGAATCGTTCTTTCATCTAGGCACTGTTTATCTGTCTGTGTGGTCTTAGACATTGTTCAGAGCACGTGGGCAAAACTACAAATACAGTGGCTGCTGGAGCCAGTCACAGACTTAAATTTAAGGCAAGCGATGCAATGGGGCATTTAGACCTGTGCACAACTACTTTCCCAGGCTGGGGCCCACAGGACTTGGGAACAAAGAACCCATATGATGTGGCTTTAGAAATGGGCGAGTTGGTGGAGTTAGGGCCAAAGTGCCGCCTCTCAGAGCTTTACTGTGCATATTAGCATGTTACCGAGTCAGGAAAGTCCTATAATCATGATGCCCACCTAACTCTGTGGAAACCTAGACCTTCCCCAGCTTCTCTTGTTAACAAAAAAAAAGTCAGTTTTCGTTTTGTGTTCTTCTGTGGAGCATCTCTTCACAGTTTGGTGACAAGAAAAGCACCAATGTAGTGATTCCCTGGAAAAATATAATAGCATGTATTGCTTCTCTGTATATTCAGGATAAGAGATACTCAAGGAATAATGACATTTCACCATTATGTAAGTTAAGAAAACTTTGGTTTCAAGCAAGTCAAGTGTTTTTACTGTAACACACTTTCTACATTTCATTATACTCTGTGTCAACAGTGATGCTTCAAGAGATAAAATCAATAACAACTTGATCACTCTGCCCCTTCTTTTCTGGACCATACCTCTATCAACATGTTGCATCAAAGTTCTGTGTCTCACTAGTGAAGAGCAATTACTAGGCCTGAGGTCCCTTACTCTTTATTGGTACCTGACCCATCCAGTGATCATGAATTTCCAAGTAGGAAAATGTGTAAGGGACTCTAAGCAGCAATACCTTTACTGAAAAAGGAACTCTGGGTCAAGCTCTAGTCATTAGGTGAAGATTGAATGATCAGACCTGCAAAAACTGCCCCTTGCCTTGCCTGCCACCTACTGTGTAACATGGGTGTGTTTTCCTTTGAGGACCTGAGCAAATGCCCCATTGGTAAGAGGCAGACTGCTATGCTGCTCCTATTGGACCTCTGGTCTGGTGTCTGATCATCCTCCAGCCTCAGCACCACAACACAAGTGCCCAAGTGTTCCATGCGCTGGAGATTTAGCTCAGTGGTTCCGGCACCTGCCTCGCAAGTGCAAGATCCTGAGTTCGATCCCTGGCATGGTGATTTATGCCCACCAGCAATCAATACCACATACCACAGTACTGGGCATGATACTGGCTCATGCCTGTAATCCCAGCACTTGGGAAGCAGAGACAGGAGGATTGCTGAGTTTGAGGCTTACCTGGGCTACATAGTGAGCTCAGAGCCAGCTTGAACTACAAAGTGAGACTCTGTCTTAAAAAAAAAGAAAGTGTTCCATGCATGATCCAGGCTGCTCGATTCATCCTCAGTTCCCGTGCACTGTCCAATTCTGTATCCTGGTTTCCACACCTTTTCTTTTTTTCCTTTGTCCCCAACAGTGAAACCATAAGTGGTGTTTGTTCCCTCTCCATGGTTGACTGCCCTATTGTGTTCCTTTAGCGGTGGCCTTTCAGACCAGGACTGCAGTGACCGATTCGCCAGAGAGCCTGGGTCCTTGCAAGGAGCTTTGGAAGCAACTGGATTTCAATGGGCCGTGCTGACGCTTTGATCTCTCCCTTTACAGAAGTACTTTATGACTCAAAAAGCTCAGTCACTAAGTGGTCTGTTGCTGGTCACTGCCTGCCAAGTAGTCTTTAGAAGTCCGACTTCCATTCATGAAAGGGCTGAAGGTAAATGACCTTGGTCCATGGCCCTGCTGCCTTGAAGGCCTTGTTAGCTCTCAGGGGATTGTTGAATTACATATACCCTGCTGAAACTACGTGATCACTTGAGAGGCTCATGTGGAGTTACGGATTAGACTGCATTGTACTTACATGTTTTTTGTTACAGTCTGACCCAAATCAGAGCTGTTTTCTTAGGCTATTCATCAATTCATCAAGGATGAAAAGTCTTTTTAAGAATTATTTTGGCTTCTTTCCTCTACGTCCTCTTTAGACCCAATCTGTGGAGAGGATTATATGCGTTTAGCAATTTTAACAAAAAGCAGACCTAATTCTTCAGAACACCAGTGCTGTGAAGGCTAGTCTGAGGGGTTTCAGTCAAGGCTCTGAACATCCCATACTCCTCCCCAAATTGTCTGTCTGTCCAGGGATGGCCACCGGCACATCCTGCTCCCTGTGTAAAGCAGAAGTAGAAGAAGTGGATGTGGATGTGGACATGGTGTTTTCCTTTCCGAGGGCTGAGAAATGCTGTGGTGAGCGCTTGACTGCATGGGAAGAGCGCCACGTTTGTTGTTCCTAACCACACTTGGAGATGATCTGGGCAGGAAATGGCCGTTGAACCCTCCTCTTCTCAATCCTGAGGGCCTTCCAGGCCTGTCAGGATGGGAAAAGAACGCTTAAGGGTTGGCAGTCATCTTGGGGATGCTGGGGGTTGTAAGGAAAGTAACCACTGCTCTATCAACTGAGAAGGAAGAAAATGAGAGAAAGGGGGGAAGAGTGAGGGAGGTTGGTCAACAAATAGATCACAGTTTAGATAAATTCTCAGTTGATGAAACGCTTGGGACTCAGACTCTGAAGTTCTGGCTTTGACTTTCACTCACTGCCATGGCCAGTACGCCATTCAACCTCTCCAGACTCAGTTTCATCATGGCAAGATGGGGAGTGCGGTAATACCTCCACCCTCTGGTTTATGGATTCACAATTGAAGGAAAGAGACTCTACCTGAATGCTTAGGTTAGTGCCTGGCACATATGGACAACATTGGTACCTGTGAATTACCCTTGTCTAAAAGCTGGACTTTGAAGTTCTCCAAAATTTTGACACTTTTGGAATCCCAGTGTGGCATCAGCAGTGGGAAAGTCTGTGCCCGAGGGCCTAAAACAGGTTGCAGTGAAAATGCAGGTGACTGAAATATTCAAAATGACCTTCAGGCTATGTGTTTAAGGTATATATGAAATGCAGAGAGTTTCATGTTTAGATCTCGGTCTCATCACCAAGCTACTTTGTTATATATATGCAAATATTCCAAAAAAATTGTTTTAAATCTAAATCACTCCAGTCCCAAGCATGTCTTTCTTCCTTTCTTTTTATTTAAAATGGGTTTTCTAACTCTGTTGCCAGGGCTGGCTTCAAACTGATGTCCTCCCACATCAGCCTCCTAAGTTGCTGAGATTCCAGGCCTATGCCATTGCATTGTCCAGAGTGTTTCAGATAAGAACCCTTGACCTGTGGTCATAATGGTTTAGTAGTAATCAAGTCAAAGCGTCCACAAAGGACTTTCCAAAATTGGCTAATGTGAATCCTTTCCACCTACCAGCAGCAAGAGCTTCTGGCCTAGATAAAAGTAGTATTTACTGAGCGCTACTAGAACAGGAGCCATTGACAGGGAACCTCAGCTAGTGCAGAGGCAGCAGTTTGAATATTTAACTGCCATTTGGCATATCAATATTTAAGGTGCAAAGTAGCAAATTTGGAGTAATTATAAATGTATGTGAATTATACAAGTTGACGAGTCACTGTGAGAGACCCACACATACCCCATGCATCTGTCACCTGCCCGCTCCTCTTCTAGTCCCTCCACTTAAAGGACCAGTGGTTTTTATTATTATTTTTTAGACAGGCACTTCAAAAAGATGTGAGCACCATAAAAAAGTTAGTACGTTCAGGCCTCACTTCCGAAAATTCCATCTGTCACAGATAGAGCCTGACGTCCACGTTTTGTACAGGAAAGAAAAGCTTCACAAACGGCCCCACTCAGGCCTCGTGACCTGAGTGAACTACTGTCTCAAAGGTAACTTGAAAGAACCTCCTTCAGGTGAATAAGATGACCTGAGCTGCTTTTAAAAAACACTTTTACAGACTGCATCGTACCGCAGGAGCCTAACTATTGTGCAAAGGTTTTGGTTGGTCGTGAATCTGGATAAGCTTTCCAGCTTCTCTTTCCACTCATTCTTTTTCCACTTCTTCCTTCTTTCCTGTCTCCCTACCTTCCTCTTTTCCTTGTGTGCCTGTTCTTTATCTCCTTTCTACATCCGTTTTTTCTTTCTTTCTCCCTTCGTTTCCATCTTCCCTCTATATACCAGCTCTGCCTGGCTTTCAGCAAGGA
>PVIC010031713.1:0-21221 GCA_004025085.1 Thryonomys swinderianus | reverse complement strand
CATCTGTGTTCATGGAAGAGATTGGCCTAAAAGTTCTCTCTCTTTTGCTGTTGTTGGGTTTTTTTGTTTTTGTTTTGAGCCAATTCTCCTGCCTCAGGCTCCTAGTGCTGGGATTGCAGTTATGTCCCACCAAGCCTAGATTAGTTCTCTTTTTGTGTTGGGTGAGAATGGCTTCATGAACGAGTGTGGGAGCACTCCGTCCCATTCAGTCTCTTTGAAGAACTTGGGGAATATTGGTGGTACAACACCTTTAAGGGTTTTGTAGAATTCAGCAGTGAATCAATTAGGTCCTGGGCTTTTGTTGCAGATTCTGGATTATGGAATCAATTTCGTTGCTTGTGATTGGTTGTTAAACATATTTATATCTTCCTGCATTAGCTTTGGGAGTTTGTCTGTGTGTAGGAATCTGTCCATATCTTCAAAATTTGCAATTTGTTGGAGTTCAAGTTTTCAAAGCAGTTACTGTCTTCTGGATCTTGACATTACCTAGTGTGTTTTCACTTTTTTCATTTCTCTCTCTCTTTCTTTCTTTCTTGTTTTTTTTTTTTTTTACAGGGTCTCACTTTGTAGTTCAGGCTGGCCCTGAGCTCACTATGTAGCCCAGGCAAGCCTCAAACTCAGCAATCCTCCTGCCTCTGCCTCCCGAGTGCTGGGAATAGAGGCAGCAGTTTTTGTTTTTAATGTCAACAGTACTCAGTGCCTATATGTTCATCAGTGTTCTCTTTTCCCCTTAACTAGTATCTAGTGACCTTCTTTGTCTCTTCTACTCAGTTTTAGCTTGAACTTTATCATGTCAGGTATTAGAATTGCTACCCCTGCTTGGTTTTGGAGTCCTGGTGCATGAAAGGTTTTCTGTTCTTTAATTTTTAGCCTATGACTATCTTTTTGGATTAGATTTTGTGTGTGTGTGTGTGGCATCAAACTTGGGACATTGCACTTGCCAGGCAGGCACAGCACCACTGAGCTACATCACTGGCCCTAGAAAAGCTTCTTAATGCAACAGGTGCTTGGATTCTGTATTTTGACCCAGTGTTCCAGTCTGTGGTTTTTTGTTGGTGAGTGGAAGCCAGGAACATTGAGAGACATGGCTGAGGTGTGTTGGTTATATACTCATTGCCTGGGACTGTTCGTGTATTGTTTGTTTTTCTTTTTCTGGTTTTGTTTTTTTGTTGTGGTTGCTTTGCTGTTTGTCCACTGACCTCACTAGTTTCCTCCATTTTTAGTTGTGTCCAATTCATCATTTCTGTCAATAATGTTCTTTTTTAAAAAAACATTCTTTTTTTTTTTTTTTTGAGACAGGGTCTCGCTTTGTAGTTCAGGCTGGCCCTGAGCTCACTATGTAGCCCAGGCAAGCCTTGAACTCAGCAATCCTCCTGTCTCTGTCTCCCGAGTGCTGGGATGACAGGTGTGAGCCACCACGTCCAGCACTGTGGTATGGGGTATTGATGGTTGGTGGGCGTGAGTCTCCACGCCCAGCATTGTATGTAGTTACTGGGGATCGAACTCAGGATCTTGCGCTTGCGAGGCAGGCACTGGAACCACTGAGCTAAATCTCTGGCCCTAAAAGAACATTCTTGACTATTTTCTCTTAGAGCTGGTTTAGCACTTGTGCATCTTCTGAGCCAGTCTGTTTGATGGAAATACCTTACTCCTCCATCTAGTTTGAGCGACAGCTTTGCTGTGTGGGCTGATCTGGGTTGGGAGCTATTTGCTCTCAGGGCTTAATATACTCCAGTCCAAGCTCTTCTGGGCTTCAGGGTTTGTGCTGAGAAATCTGCTGTGGGTCTAATTAGTTTGTCTCTCTGTGTGACTTGTTTTCGTTTGTTTTTCTCTTGCTGCCTTTAAAATTCTGGTGTGTGTGTTTTTTTTTTTCCCCTCCATATCCCCGGACACTGGAGTGCAAGGTCCGGCTGGCGCCGACCCGGTGTACCCCAGACGACCGGGCCAGGGCCCCGTGTGCTGCTGGGGTCACTGGCACCACAGGGTTTTAGAAAGGAGCGAGTTGAGGAGCAAAACCGCCGGGAAGAGGAGGCAGCGGAGGGGACGTGTGGTCCTTGGGGTTCAGGCGGGACACTCGATGCCCGGAGTCACGAGTCCGGTCTGGCTGGGAGAAAAAGACCAGAAGTGAATTCTGTGGTTTTTCCCTTAGGGTTTTATTTGACACTAACATTACAGGTGGAAAACTTTCTTTTGAGACTTTTTTTTTCTTTCATCCGTAGTTTTCTTCCTTTCAGAAACAGTGGCCTGACAGGTTAGCAGCACGGTGCGAGTGGGTGCAGTTTGCAGGTCGGTCCGGCCCACCCTTGGCTGCGACAGGGGCGACAGGTGGAGAGCTGGGTGCTCGGTGCTCCTGGTCCATGGATTGTTCCCCACAGCGGGGTCAGCGGTCCTGTCTCGCCCTCCAGACGGGAAACCGAGCTGGGGCTGTGTGTGGTTTGGAGTTGCACAATCACTAGTTCAACCAGAGTTTGAACCCGGGTCAGCCCAACCCTAAGTCTGTGTTTCTGTACAGTTGAATAATTTTGTTCCTGAAAAAGTCACGTTTAGCCTGTTTAAATATATCCCCCCTCCCCGCCACCCTCTCAGTTTTTTGAGACAGGGTCCCCGCTTTGCAGCTCAGGTTGGCCCTGAGCTCACTGTGCAGCCTAGGCAAGTGCTGAACTCCGCAGTCTTCCTCCCTCTGCCTCTTGAGCGCTGGAAGTACAGGCCTGAGCCACCACGCCCAGCACGGTGGTGTGTGGTACTGATTGGTGGTGGGCGTGACTGACCACGCCCAGTACTGTTGTATGTGGTTACCCGGGATCGAATCAGGGACTTTGTGTTTGCTAGGCAGGCGCCAGAACCACTGAGCTAAATCTCCAGCCCTGGCTGAATTTTTTTTTTTTTTTTTTTAGACAGGGTGTCGCTTTGTAGTTAGTTCAGGCTGGCCTTGATCTCACTATGTAGCCCAGGCAAGCCTCGAACTCAGCAATCCTCCTGCCTCTGCCTCCCAAGTGCTGGGATTACAGGCGTGAGCCATCACTTCCAGCACTGTGATATGTGGCATTGATTGCTGGTGGGCGTGAGTCACCACGCCCAGCACTGTATGTGGTTACCGGGATCGAACTCAGGACCTTGTGCTTGCGAGGCAGGCGCCGGAACCACTGAGCTAAATCTCCGGTCCCTGGCTGAATTTTTTTTACATGACTCTCATAATATCTCCAACAGGTATACAATAATATCTTGAAAGAAAAAGTTTTTTCTTATTTTTTTTTTTTTAATCGGCACGAGTGCACCCGGGAAATTGGCGCCTGTAGAAAAGTGCTGCAGCAGCGCCCTCTTCTGGTCGTGTCGCGGAACTTCTGGCAGGGAACTCGCAAGTCTTCAACAGGAGGAGTAAAGAGCCAGAAACGGGTTTCACAGGTGGGCCGGCCTTGTGGGGAGTCGGAACTGTGCCTGCAGGACCGAGGGAGGAGCGAGTCTATGCATGAGGAGCAACTTCTACCAGCAGCACGAGTCCCTTCTCGGAGACCCCTGGCCCACCAGGGCCTAGCGATGCTCAGTGTGATTGATAATTTCCTCACTGCATCAGAACACATGGCATCAGAACACACAGTGCCAGGTATCGAACTCTGGCCCTTGTGCGTCCAAGGTTGGCATGGTACCACTTGAGCTAAGTCCCCAGCCCGATCTCCACTTTTAACTTGTCTCCATTTTTCAATACTGGAAATTAAACCCAGGACCCTCACACTGAGCTACATCCCTGGCCCTTTTAAAACTTTTTATTTTGAATCGGTGCTTGTTAGATCACTAAGGCTGAACTTGAATTTTCAGTCCTCCTGCTTCAGCCTCCCAGCCTGCTGGGATTACAGATGTGCACTGACACGCCTGGCTCTGTGGCAACCTGGTTTTTGTTACCATGACAATGTATCTGAGCCCAGCCTGGGAGTACCGGGAATCTCAGGTCAGCCTGGGCTAGGGAGACCCTGTGTCAGAATAAAACATAGAAAGGTGTGGGGTGCAGCTGAGCGAGAGGATGTCCCTCTCCCGTCCAGTTCCAGTCCCCACAGAGGAGTTTATTCCACCGCCGTGTTGAGATCCAACATTAGGCAGCACCACCACGGCAGGCTACACCTGCAGCCCCAGCTACCTGGGAAGCTGAGACAGCAGGACCAGAGGTTCAAGGCCGACCTGGGCAATTTAACGAGGCATTGTCATAAAGATGAAAACACAAGAGCTGGGCAGGGCGGGATGTGTTTGTCATTTCAGCCCTCAAGAGGCTGAGTTAGGAGGATGCTGTGAGTTCCAGGCCAGTGTGGACGACACAGTGTGTCAAAGCCTAACCTGGATCACCTAGCAAGACTCTGTCTCAAAAGAAAAAAAAAAATTGAAGACTGAGAAAGTAGTTCAGTGTAAAGTGTCCCTGGGTTGCATCCCCAGTACCACAAAAGTTAAGTGAAAATGGGAGGCAGAGGCAGGAGGATTACTGTGAGTTCAAGGCCAGCTTGGGATACATAGTAAGCTCAGAAACAGCTTGAACTACATAGCAAAACCTAATCTCAATCAATCAATCAAGCAATAAAGCAATAAAATATTGAGGAAAGAAAAAAATTGATAGTTTAAAAAAGGGGGCTAGAAGCCAGGCGTGGTGGCTCACACCTGTAATTCCAGCACTTAGGAGGCAGAGACAGGAGGATAGCTGAGTTCAAGGCTTGCCTGGGCTACAAAGTGAGCTCAGGGCCAGCCTGAACTACAAAGCAAGACCTTGTCTCAAAAAAAAAAAGGAAGCAAAGGGCCGGAGATTTAGTTCAGTGGTTCCGCACCTTGCTAGTGCAAGGTCCTGAGTTCCACATACAATGCTGGGCATGGTAACTCACCCCCACCAGCGATCAATACCACAGTGCCGGGTGTGGTGGCTCACACCTGTCATCCCAGCACTCTGGGAGGCAGAGGCAGGAGGATTGCTGAGTTCAAGGCTTGACTGGGCTCCATAGTGAGCTCAGGGCCAGCCTTAATTACAAAGTGAGACCCTGTCTCAAAAAACAAAACAAAACAAAAAAAGGAAGCAAAGCTTGTGTATATAGCAGCGGGGTTTGGTAGGGTGGGTAAGGGAAGGGGGAAAAATGAGAATTAAGTTGTTTCATATATTGGTACATATATTCAACGTGGACTCTAATTGTGATGAGTATAGATAATGTACGAATAATATGTACTAATAAAAATGATGAAAAATAAAGTAAAATAAAATAAAGAAGGCCAGAGGACTTTGCTCAGTGGCAGAACACCCATGAGTTTGATTCCCAGTCCCAATACACGAAACAAGTTGGAACTAGAAGTCCAGGGAGAATCACATTAATTCCCCCCGAGGCGTCCTCAGTGACCTAGAGATTTCCCACTAAGGCTCCATCGTTCAGCATGGCTACGCTGGGGGCCACCGCCCATCCGGTGCGCGAACCCCGGGACAAGCCCCAAACCACAGCAGTTAGCACCCCAAGTACGAGCGGGAAAACCTGCGCAGCCCCAGCTGCGACCAGCTCTGAAGTGCAAGGGGGTCACGCTTAGGGGCTGAGGCGTCTCGTGGCCCCCCGAACCCGCCCTGGGACTTTAGGCGCCAACTGAAGGATCCCGCAGGGTGTCTCCGAAGGGGACTGGAAGCGCTTGCCGGGCTCTGTCCCGTTATCCGTCTTGCTCTTGAGGCAGAGGGTTGAGAGGCCCAGGTGTGTGTTAGAGGGAGGACGGAGCGCTCAGAGGAAGCGGGGGTCCTCGACTCGCCCTGATCAGTCAGCGTTTAGAAAGGCAGGAGCCCCAGCTTTGTTTCTCAGAGCGGACGTGTGAAAGAGTCCGTCCGTCGTTGGGAACTCCGGTGACGTTTCGCTCTTGGCCGGAGGTGGGCGGTAGAGTGACGCGGTCTCTGCCCTGGCTCCCTGCTGAGACACCAGCACCTGACCCCGGTAACAGAAGCAGGAGCGGATCGCGTGGCTCACGTTTCAGCCCGCAGCCCGCTGGCTCGAGGCAGGACTGCAGCGCGGGGCTCAGAGCCCAGCAGAGCTGCTCCCCGCAGGCGGACAGGAAGCGGAGCCGTCAGGGAGCTGGACGCAGCTGCGGGCCCTTCAGGCCTCCTCCCCGCGGCTCCCTCCGCTGTAAACTCACCGAGGCCTCATCCGTGGATGAGCATCACGCCCCCCATCCAGCGGCCTCCCAAAACCCGACTAGGATCACAAGAGCCCTTGGGTGACACCTAGAGAGCAACAGTATCACCAGTTACATGTATTATACTTCACTGTGTTTCCTTCTTATGTGCCTCTTCTGAGGCTTCAGCATTTGTCACTATATGGTCTGTTCTGGACAAGGTTCCATGTACTGCTGAAAAGAATATGTATCTCCCAGCACTCAGGCGGCAGAGACAGGAGGATTGCTGTTTGAGGCTTGCCTGGGCACCATAGTGAGCTCAGGGCCAGCCTGAACTACAAAGCGAGACCCTGTCTCAAAAAAAAAAAAAAAAAAAAAAAAAAGAATATGTATCTTGTCTATATATGTTTTTAAAAACAAGATATCAATATGTAGTACAGGCTGGCCTCAAACTGTGATGATCCTCCTGCCTCAGCCTCCTGAGTGCTGAGATTACAGGCATTTGGCACCAGGCCAGATACACCAATGTAGATTCTCTTGTTGAGTGTAGATGGCTAGTAAGTGTTTGTCCCAAGGTTTGATTCAACTCTGATACTTCTGTTGATTTTTTTTCTAGTTGTGCTGTTTGTGACAGTGGTTCCCCCGCTATAACTATGTTAATATTTATCTGATTTTTTTTTGAGACAGGGTCTTGCTTTGTAGTTCAGTCTGGCTCTGAGCTCACTACGTAGTCCAGGCAAGCCTCGAACTCAGCAATCCTCCAGTCTCTGCCTCCCAAGTGCTGGGATTACAGGCATGAGCCACCACGCCTGGCTGTGTTTTTTGAGAAAAGGTCTCACTATGTCTTTCAGGCTGGCCTTGAACTCACTGTAGAGCATAGGCTGGCCTCAAACTTCCAGTGATCTTCCTGTCTCACCCTCCCTAGTTCTGGGATGGCAGTGGTGCCTGGCAAGTCTACTACAATTCTAATGGTTTTATCTTTATGACTTGGTACTTTTCTTAAATAGCTCTTAAGTTTCTTTCATTGCATTGTGCTTCTGAGATTTTGACTATGATGTCTTAGAGATGTTCTTTTCTGCTCACACCTATATGGGGCTTTATATGCATCAGTCATCATATATTTAATTCTTTCCCAGTATTCAAAAAGTTTTCTGCTATTATTTTTGTAAACAGGTTTTTATGTTATTTGTGCTTTCTTCTGGCTATTGGAACCATTTGTCATGTTCTTAAGGTCTAAAAATTGCAGAAGGCTATTGTGGGAACCAAGGGAAGAGAACGTAACTAGAACCTTTCATTAGGTTCTAGTCTCCTGTGAGTTGGCGGCTCATGGCGAAATAATAAGTAGGCAGAAATGAGGTTTACTGAGGATAAATTTGAGCCTGATCCATGCTACTGTGGGTAGCAAAAGACCCCAGGCCCCAGCTCACCACACCTTTTATTTAGCAATTCTTGAGTAACAGAATGTAACTGCCCTGTGGGCAGGGCAAACACCTCTAATAGTCCTAGAGACATTATGCAGATGAAGATCCCCCTGGGCAGGGCAGACACCGGCAATGGAGTAGTTTAGTCTTGAAGCATCACAGCATGTGGGAGACCAGAGTCTTTGTTGTTAGTAAAGGTGAAGGCGAGTTGAGTCTAGAGTCCATCTGCACCAGGAAAGCCTGATCAATTTTGACCTTCTAATTATTTCTCCCAAAACATGTTCCCAACAGGCTATCTTTTCCAAAGGATAGGATATTAGTTCCAAACAGGATAAACACGAAGAGGCCTACAAAGAGTTTCACAACAAAAATGCTAAAGGTCAGAGGCAAGGATTAGCAAGAAAAGATAATGAGTCACTTACAAGGAACACCACTTAATATTAAGTGCTGACTTAGCAGAGAAAAAGCAGCCATAAGCAGTGTGATAATATATTCAAAGTGCTCAAAAACCAAAAAATACTATGTCTGTCTGAACTTTTAAAAAAATATGTAACAAAAATGTCCCAGATGAGCAACACTGAATTTAGTGCTAGTAGACATGTCTCAAAAGAAGTTGCAGTTCTTCAGGCTGAAAGAAATGGACTGCAGAAAGACACCTGAGGTCACACACAGAACATGGTCCACTCAGGCTGTAATACAAGGCCACACGCACACGGCTACTGCTGTCTTCTTTACACAGCAGGAAGAATGGTGTGTCTGGATGATTGTATTTAGCATGATACTTTCAAGGTTTCTTCACACTGTAGCACATATCAGAAGATCATTCCTTCCTACGGCTGAGTAATATCCTGTCACCTGTACACACCATGCTTCTATGCCTTCAGCAGCTGATAGCATTCGGGCTGCTCCTTTTGCTATTATGAATGCTGCTGCTATAAATGCCAGCCAGCACACAAGTAACTGTTCAAGTCTCTACTTTTACTTTTCTGGAGCTACACTTGTATGAATTTGCTGAGTCCTGTGGTTACTTTTACCGTGGTCATGCCATTTTGCTGTTCAATTATGCGAACCATTTCTTTGCTGTGGGAAACTGATATTTGTATCTATTGCACCAACACAGAAAGTGCATATCTCACAGCTAAAGTTATGGTCAAATGATAGGCTCCCAATTACTGTGTGCAGTTTTGGTGTGTGTGTTGGACGCCGGCGGAAGGAGGAGCGGCAGGGCCAGTCAGGCGGCAGAAATAACTCTGCTTCCAGAAACTGTTTCCGCTGGGCTCGTTTGAGACTAAGAACAGGAGGGGAAATATCCGAGCAAGGAGAGAGAGGAAGACAGGCAGTAGGACTGGCCCCGTGGCTCCTCATGTCCTATGGGAACTGGCGCTGCACAAGCAGCTTATTTCTCTCTCCCTTCTAAAGCTCCTGGGAGGTACAAATGGTGCTCTCGACTTATGATTTTTTTTTTTTTGAGACAGGTTCTCACTTTCTAGTGCAGGCTAGTCCTGAACTCACTATGTAGCCCAGGCAAGCCTCGAACTCAGCAATCCCCCTGCCTCTGCCTCCTGAGTGCTCGGATTACAGGCGTGAGCCACCACGCCTGTCACTGTGGTGTGTGGAACTGATTGCTGGTGGGTGTGAGTCATCATCCCCAGCCAGTATTGTTGTATGTGGTTACTGGGGATCAAACCAGGGACCTTGCGCTGGGTAGGCAGGCGCTGGAACCACTGAGCTAAATCTCCGGCCCCATCGACATACGATTCTTAACAGATGGAACTTCTACGTGTAATACAGGTGGCCCAAGCATGGACCAGCACATTTAATGGAGTATTCTGTTGCTTTATTTTAAATGCATTTGTCTGCTCTGTGGTGCCAGGGCTGCCTGCGGGCGCTGCTGTGCTGCGGCCCGCCTGGCCGGCTCGTCAGAGCAGCCGCCTGCGGAAGCCCTGCGAGACCACGGTGCTCTGGTACCTGCACAGCGGCGAGTGCAGGGGCAGGTCGGCGATCTTGATCTCCGGCGGGCTCTTCCGCAGGACCACCCGGCGGTCCTCCCCATGGCACAGCCTCTCACGGTGGCTCAGGAACAGAGAATCCTCCAAGGGGCCGGCGTGGATCCCGGCGGCTTCTGCTTGCTGAGGAAAAAAAGAGCCAAGCAAAGGTGTCCGCTCCATGCCACGTCCCGCAGACACCCTCGTCCCCGCGGTGGCAAGGGACTCGAGGGCCAGGCCAGGCGGGCGGCACTCGGAGACCTGACCCAACACGGTAGTGCCCCCGACAGCCCTGCTAGCCACGCGATGGCCATGGAGACCAAGCCGGTTCTGTGTCCAGCGCCCCGACTCCCACGAAGCACCAGTGGGCTGCAGGGGTGGGGGCAGGTGGGGCTGGGGCTGAGGACGAGCTTGGGCTCCCGCTTACGTGAGTAAGTCACTCAATACTCCCCAAAGCTCGGTTTTGCCAACTATAAAATGGGAATATTGGAGGATTCTTTACTGAACAAAACATAAGTGTGTTTGGGGATGTAGCTTGGTGGCAAAACATGTGCCTAGTAGGACAGAGGCCTGGCTTCAATCACCAGCACTGCAAAGAGCAAAAGCAAAAGCCACGTGCCTGTGACAGTTTCCGCCGGCTTCAGGCATCAAACTGTCACCGCTTTGCTGACTCTTGCTGACCAGCAGCTCTCTGAGCCCACGACTCCTCCAGCGCTGCCAGGCAGCGCCCTGGCGGCTATGGGCTCGGCTCGTATCTGGCACACTGTACCAGTGTGTTGTGGTTAAACACAGGTTTTAAAAATCGCCGCTGGCTTATGGCTCTCACCCCAGCACTTGGGAGGCAGAGGCAGGAGCACTGCTGAGTTTGAGGCTTGCCTGGGCTACATAGTGAGCTCAGGGCCAGCCTGAACTACAAAGTGAGACCCTGTCTCAAAACACCTAAAAAAAAAAAATTGCTTCTTGGGAGAGGGATTTAGTTCAAGTGGTACTGCACCAACCTTAGAAGCACAAGGGCCCGAGTGGGATCCACAGGACCACCAAAAAAATAAAAATTAAATTTAAAAAAATCTCCTTTTACTGTAGAAATGGTGAAGACGAATGAAAGACAAGTCAGGCAGGGCGAACATGCCTTTACTCAGGGCAGGTGTCCTTGCTTCATTCTTTAACGTGTGCAGGAACTCTTCAGGTGCCATGCTCTCTGCACCAGTCACTGGTGATGGCTGGTAAATTATGGGGCACACTTGATTTTCCAATTTTATGTTCACACTCATGTATGCATTTTGCCATCCTGGAGAAAGAACCCAGTGCCTTCACCCTGAGCCACACCCCAGCCCTTTTTTATTCCAAGACAGGGTCTTGGTAAGTCACTAAATTATCTGGGGTGGGCTCAAACTTACAATCCACCTGCATTGGCCTCTCAGCCATGTAGCACCATGCCCAGTGTGTAAGGAGCACTTTAAATTGCCCAAGTGAAATAGCTTTGAAAAATTATGCTGAATTACAGCTTTAAAGAAAAAGAGCAAGTAGGGGTATAGCTCGAGGGTAGTAGTTGCCAATCACTTGCAAGGCCCTGCGTTTGATCCCTAGTGCCATACAAAAAAGAAAAAAAGAAAAACAGTATGTAGAGTATGGTGGCAATGCCTGGAACCACAGCATGCAGGAGGCAGAGGCAGGAGGACGGCTGTGAATTCAAAGGCAACCTGGTTACGCAGTGAGTTCAAGCCCAGCTTAGACCACAAAGAGATACTGCCTCAAAAACAAAAGGAAATATAAACTACACACACACACATCATCCTAAGGTAAATGAAGCTTCGTGTTTGGATGTGTGACTGTGTGTGTGTGTGTGTGTGTGTGTGTGTGTGTGTGGTCTTAAAGGTACTGGGGATTTAGCCCAGGGCCTTCACACTAAACTACAACTCTGGTCCTTCTTACTTTTTATTTTGTGACAGGATCTCACTAAGTTGCAAGGGGCCAGGCTGGACTTGAACTTCCTCTTGCCCAAAGTTGTAGGATTACAAACAGGTAACACCACGTTAGGTGACACGTGCATTTTTCATAGAATGGCTACAGCTGGGCATGGTGGTGCACATCTGTGATTCTAGCACTTGGGAGGCTGAGGCAGGAGGATCACTGCCAGTTCTAGGCCAGCCTGGGCTACACAGGGAAACTCTGTCTCAAAAAACCAAAAACCAGGGACCAGAGATTTAGCTCAGTGGTTCTGGCGCCTGCCTAACAGGCACAAATTCCTGAGTTCCATCCCTGTAACCACATTCAATGCTGGGTGTGGTGACTCACACCCACCAGCAATCAATACCACATACCACAGTGCGGGGCGTGGTGGCTCACGTCTGTAGTCCCAGCACTTGGGAGGTGAGACAGGAGGAGTGCTGAGGGCTACATAGTGAGCTCAGGGCCAGCCTGAACTACAAAGTGAGATCCTGTCTCAAAAAAAACCAAAACCCCTAAAAACCAGGGCTGGAGATTTAGCTCAGTGGTTTCATCTCCTGACCAGCAAGTACAAGGTCCTGAGTTCGACCCCTGGTAATCACACACAATACCAGGCATAGTAATTCACAGTCACCAGCAATCAGTACCACATACCACAGTGCTGGGAGTGGTGGCTCACACCTGTAATCCCAGCACTTGGGAGGCAGAGGCAAGAGGATTGCTGAGTTTGCTTGCCTGGGCTGCATAATGAACTCAGGGCCAGGCTAAGTACAAAGCATGACCCTGTCTCAAAACAAAACAAAACAAAAAAACAAGACAAAAAAACCCCAAAAGGCCCCAAAACAAAGCAAAAAAAACTGTAAGAGAACAATGGAGCCATATTTTGTAGCATATCATATAAATATCTGTAGTTTAGAATATCTGTTTTGGCAAAACATTCTTATTTAATATGAACTTGTCTACACAATTGAAATGTGTAAATCATTTAACAAGAATACATCTAATTTCCCCTCTTATTTGATTCTCCTTTGAAGAGACACCCTACCATCCTATCACAGATAAACGGTTGACCAGAACTTGGAAATGTTTTTAATGCACTCTTCAGGAGCACCGGATGGGACGTGCCTTGTGTGTAGATGCAGGTCAGCCGTCCCCAAGGCCCTGCTCGAAGGTGCAGCACCTCACCAGGGCTTTACTATTAATGGCATCTATTTCTGCTGAGCGTCTGAACACAGGAGTTTAGTTTGACGAGAAGGTTCTGAAATCCTTCAGTGTCTCTGAAGTTTGCGTCTGTGTTTATTTGAATAACTTTAAGTGCAGGTTTATATGAAAGTGCATTTTTTTTCTTTTTCGAGACAGAATTTGGCTTTGTAGTTCAGGCTGGCCCTCAGCTCACTATGTATCCCAGGCAAGCCTCGAACTCAGCAATCCTCCTGCCTCTGCCTCCTGAGTGCCGGGATTACAGGGTTGAGCCAAGCCCGACATTTGTGGTATGTGGTACTGACTGCCCATGAGCTCCCATATTGTTGTATGTGGTTACCAGGATCGAACCAGGGACCCTGTGCTTGCTAGGCAGGCGCTGGAACCTCTGAGCTAAATCTTCGGCCTGAAAATGCATTTTTTTGTGTATTAAATGATACAGGTTTTGAAACTGAGTATTTATGAGAAAATACCTTCAGGTTCACATCCCTGAATTTCATGCTTTCTTTCCAAGGCATAATGTAACGTGATGGGATCATCCCGAACCTCAGTGAAAACTGTGGCAAGTGGATCTCTTCATACCTGATGATCGGGAGAAAGGAGGCCGTGTGAGTCGGACAGTTGCTTCAGAGTTGTCGAGGAAGGGAGGCAACTGTGCACCGCGATGTGTGGGGGACCCGGAGCCGGATGTGGAGGCCCGACGGGTGCCCCTCACCCGCCCTGGCATCGAGGGGAGCGGGGCTGGGTGTCTGCACCCCCCCCCACCCCGCTCACACCGTTTGTGCGGTCAGTGAGACCCATTTCCAGGGGAGACAGCGCTTCATCAGCTACCGCTCGGATGGGGCCTCTCCCGCCAGGAGCAAGAGCAGCCGGCTGCAGCCTTCTGCAGGCCACCGCTCCGCAGGCTGCACAGTCGCTTCCCACCTACACAGGCCCCAGCCCGAGAACCCCACCGACAACCACCTCCGCTCCAAGCTTCAGCCCTTATTTTTGGGTGGGCTTATGGGGATTCTTGGCAGAGCAGCTGCCGGCCAGTTTGGGGAGAGGAGGACAAGTGTCCTTTTCCGAAGCCATCATAGCCGGCTGTGAGAGATTCACACCCGGAACCCAAGTCTGCCACGTTCTGATGACGAAAACTCACCTCTGATGCAACAATGACTCATGACTTCACAGCGGCCCTCAGCAGTTACAAGCATGCTCAGAGCTGTGATCAGCAGTTTAAGCCCCTTTCTTGACAAAATCATTGATTGTGAGCAATTAAAAATGGGAACCCTTGGGCCGGGGATTTAGTTCAGTGGTTCTGGTGTTCGCCTGGCAAACTCAAGGTCCCAAGTTCCACGGTGGTACCACATACCACAGTCCGGTGCACGGTGGCTCACGCCAGTCATCCCAGCACTCCAGAGGCAGAGGCAGGAGGACTGCTCAGTTTGAGGCTTACCTGGGCTACACAGTGAGCCCAGGGCCAGCCTGAACTACAAAGCCAAACTCTGTCTCAAAGAAAAAAAGGATGATCTTCAATGAAGATAAAGTTAATCCCAGGAATCGGTGCCCTTTAAAAATCATACCTTGCAGAGAGAAAGTAGTAATATATATGTATGTATCTTTTCTAATGCAGTGTAGTGAGGGCAACTGAGTGGTAGAACTCATGTCCAGCATGTAAGAGGTCCCTGGGTTCATCCTAACACAGCAGGGAAAAACCCACTCCTAAGTAATTGGAGCCGGGGTAATAGCACATGCTATAATCCCAACTCGCCAGGAGGCTGAGGAAAGTTTGAGGCCAGCTCGGGCACCTTAGTGACCTAGACTATTTCAAAACACAAAAGCAAACAAACAAAAAACAACAAAACAAACAATACCAAAGCAGGCTGTGAATGCAGCTCAATGTGAAGACCATGGATTCAATCCTCAGTTGCAAAACAGAACAAACCCAACAGCAACAAAAAACCACACAGGGACAATCTTCATGAACCTATGTGAAAGACATTTCCTCCCTTTATTACAGCAGTCATTAGACAGTATTAGAGATTTTAAAAGTTGGGCACTTGTCTAGCACGTTCAATGCCCAGCACCACAGGGGGAAAGTCGGGGCCAAGGATAACTTGGTAGCAGAGCCAGGCCCCAGGGAACAGTGGGAAACCTACAGCGCGCACGCTGCAGGGTGCAGAGTCCTGTCTGCACATGCGTCAAGTCACCCAGCAGCCACGCAACTAATAACTGTTTTTACTACATTAGAACTGCGGTATTTAGTGTTGGCACTTTGTGATAGATAAGTAGGTTTTGGATTACACTCTGGGCACTTGTCTCTAAGAGGTCTGCCATCACTGCTCGGAATGAATTTCCAGCCCTGAACAGACAAATAAGTAAATGAAGCTACACAAAGATCATTATGGACTGCCAAAGATTTTACTTTTTCATTCTTTACAAATAAAAAGCAATCAATAAGCATTTCCCTCTTCATGATACAACTTTAATGACTATGCTTTGAGGAACTACTAAAAGAATTCAAGTTTAGTTTAAAATAAATGTACAGTTTACAATTGCTGAGTTGTTTATTATCCAGTTAAGTCAAAAAGTTATGAAACAATACTTCTTTGAAAAGCTTCTGACATTTATTTCTGGACAAGTAACTGCGAAAAATCAAAGAGTATATGCCTGTGTCCAGGCTCTATCCTTAAAACTGCCTAAGATTTCTTGTAACACAGAAAAAACAAATCCAAATGCATTTGTGACAACATAACAATTTGTGTGTTCCATTAGCATCTTTCACTGAAATGTTTGGAGACCAAAGCAAAATTCACCACAAAGTATGTCAAAAAATTAAAAAAATTTTTTTGAAATGGTATGCAATAATGACCTCAAAAAAAAAAATGATTAACAACTAGTAATACTAGCCATGCAGCAGACTGAGACACAAAACACCGTGTGGTATACCGAAGTCCTGTCAGACACAAGCCACTCTTAAATTAACCACTCATTTCTCCACGTGTACTATTTAAGACAAGAAACACTATTTTGTCTTTACAGTGCCAAGTAAAACAAAGATATGTCAGTAAGTTTATTACAATGCTACTTTAGAAAGGCTTGTTCCTCAAAATGTCTAAAATGTACTTAAAAGATGTCCAAATCATGAGAATGATCCACCTCAATAGCTTCCTCTGCATCCAACTTGGTCTCTCCATGTCCTTCCTGTGGTTCGTCAAGAGAAGCCAGGGCCTCATTTGTGTCACTTGCAAAAGTTTCCCGGGATGTATCATCATCTTCTTGAAAATTCAGACTTTTAATGGCTTGTTTCATCTTTTTCCCCAGTATCTGTGTTCTCCTCTTCCTAGCAGCTTTTTTATTTTCATATTCCTTTTGATTTTCAATGTAGAAAATGTCCTGTAATAAAAAGAATAACTAGTTAAAAGCACCACATACCACAGCGCCAGGCATGGTGGCTCACGCCTGTCATCCCAGCACTTGGGAGGCAGAGGCAAGAGGACTGCTGAGTTCAAGGCTTGCTTGAACTACATAGTGAGCTCAGGGCCAGCCTATAAAGCGAGACTGTCTCAAAGAAAAAAAAAAGAGCTATTATAAAGTTACTAAGCAGTACCATTACAATTATTATCTCCATTTCTTACAAAAATAAGCAAGTACTAGGCATATATTAGAATCAGTCTAAGATATTAAATAAGTACTTACTGTAAGTAATAATCCAAACCTAAACTAGTATAAGTTTAACACATCATCTCTATAGTTAAAAGCTTTCTAAATGAAAAGATACAATAGGAAAATCACTTATTTGGGGCCTAAATAAAATATTAACGATCATACAAGAAAAGTCTTTGGAATAAAAATTTACCAACTCTGAAAGGTCATCATAAATATACCTGATTGTGTATGCTAAGAAACTAAGAAATGTCTGGACTGTGTGAATGAGCAACCCTGTCACTTACACAATGCAAGAAAAATTCCAGCCCTTACTGCACAAGATAGCATACACCTTGGAGCACGGAAAACTTCAGAATACGAAAAAAATAGGAAAGTAAACAGTACCTGTTAAAGAAATGAGGCACCATGGGGATGGAGAAGGGGGGTGCACAAGGGGACAAGGGGACTGGGGACAGCAAAACCTGCTGCTGTGACAAGTGAGCTTGTTGAGCTGGGCACCATGCTGAGCAAGAACCCTTCACACACACTGATTTCATGCTCAAAGAACCTTAGGTGGTAGGAAGAAAGCATCTATCACCTTTGCTTCAGATGAGAAAGGGAGACAGAAGATTACAGAGCTAACATGTTGAAGGTATAAATCCTGACTTCATTTATTTCGCCAAATCCACAGTCTTAAAGCCTATTATACTGCCTTCACAGAATTGTGATAATTCACCATTTTTTAAGTTTGTCTTCAAGTGAAAAGACACAAGAAGCTGTAAATACAAACAGTATTTTCATTGAATTGGGAGTATCTGAGCATCTTGATAAAAATGACTCTCAGCAGCACAGTGCTCAGCAACACAGTCCGTTTTACAAGGTCCCTTCTCTTCAGAGACAGCCAGGCTGGCTGCCAAGGACTTCGCTCCCACAGTCATGACTCTGACAGATGAAGTAGAGAATGGTCTAAAGAAAGGTGGGTGAAATGTGTTAATCCACATTTCTTTACATATTTAATAGGAACTTGAATATAAGTGGTTTTATTGAGAGAGACTGTTGTAGCTAACCTTTTAAAAAGCACTGCATTTAATAAAGCCAGGTTTGGTGGCACATAGCAGTAATCCCTGGAGGAGTCCAGGTCCCAGGCCAGCTCGAGCTACATAGGGAGATTCTGTCTCAAAAACCCAACAACAAGCTGGGGTAGGTGGCTCATGCCTGTAATCCCAGCACTTGGGAGGCACCAGCAGAAGACTATCTCAAAAAACTAAAAAAAAAAAAAGAAAATAAATTTTTTTGTTTTTCAGTTCTTTTTGAGACAGTCTCACTCTGTAGTTCAGACTGGTCTTAAATTTACCATGTAGCCCAAGGGGCCTCCAACTCAAGGCAATCCTCCTGCCTCAGCCTCTCAAGTGCTAGGATTATAGGCATGTAGCATGATGCTTGGCAACAATAAACACATTTTAAAAATGAAATGAAGTAAAATGGTCTTGAGATGCAGATCAGTGGCAGAGCATGCCTGGGTTCAATCCCTAGCACTACACAGCATGCATGAAGCTAAGGTTCAATCAGCAGCATCAGTAACGCAAGGAGACCAAAACACAAATGAACCAAATCCAAACCAAACCAAACACAACCCGTCCAGTGATGGTTTCCAAGTTGTAGTCTGATTCATAATGTGGCAACAAAAAATATACCATCATCATTTGAATGGCATATACTGTATTACCTGTGATAAAATTTTACTTTTCTTCAGGTTATTTCCTCTAATTACAAGTTTTCAGTTTATACTCATGAAAATTCAGAAAAACAGTTTAATGTTCCCACCAGATCCGACCACCAGTAGTACATATATGGCTGTCCACTGGATGACTTGTGCCACTAGAGGCCAGAACTAATCACCAAGATGAGTCTTTTCACTAATACAATTAATAGAAAGTCACCTCATGGGACAGTCATGCATGTACCTCCAGTGGTTCAAGCTGCTTGGTGGTGAACATGTTAAAAAGCTGAAGCACTGTGGTAGTGAAGCTTATAATCCCAATACTAGGGTGACCGAGGATCATGATTGCACAGGGCCAGTCCGGGCTGCACTGCAAGTCCAAAACCAGGCTGGCTGCAATGATGTCATCAAGAAAATACACACACTGTGTTACAAATCATGTTTAATTGTTCCCATGAGGGAAAAACGCAGTTATGGACTAGAGATTTCAGATGTACAATAACAAACAGTATTTCCTGTAGAAATTTCCAGACTTTTAAAAAAATGACTAGGAAGTGCTGGGTGTGGTGGCTCACGCCTGTAATCCCAGCACTCGGGAGGCAGAGACAGGAGGATTGCTGAGTTCGAGGCTTGCCTGGACTACATAGTGAACTCAGAGCCAACCTGAACTACAAAGTGAGACCCTGTCTCAAAAAAAAAAAAAAAAAAAAAATAGACTAGAAGTGAAGAGGTAGAATATTTAAGGAGAGAGGGCAAAAAAAACCCCTCAACACTGAGCAGACACAAAATGCTCTCAATATGGACTATGAGTTCAGGATAATGGTGAGCATCCTAATGTCTATGGCTGAACACAAATTCCTATCACTTTTTAAATACCAGGTCTCAGTACCTAGTCCTGCTGGCTGCGAAATCACTGTAAAGCCCAGGCTGGCTCCTGCCTCAGCCTCCGACATGCTAGGATTCCAGGCATGCACCAGCACACTGTCTCACTCGTGTCACCTCTACTGGCCACAGACATAAAGAGAACATAGAGGAACTCAAGAACAGCAGCTGTTCCAGACACAAGCTCTTTACTTGGTAACAGGTTAATTTTCAACCTTGATCATATAAATGCAGGTTGTGTTCCCTAATTAACAAATTAAAAGATCTAATTTTTAGTTGTAAAAAACCTGCTACATGCCAGGCGTGGTGGTTCATGCCTGTAATCCCAGCACTCGGGAGGCAGAGACAGGAGGATTGCTGAGTTCGAAGCTTGCCTGGGCTACATGGTGAGCTCAGGGCCAGCCTGAACTACAAAGTGAGTGGAGACCCTGTCTCAAAAAACAAAACAAGCCGGGCGTGGTGGCTCACACCTGTAATCCCAGCACTCGGGAGGCAGAGACAGGAGGATTGCTGAGTTCAAAGCTTGCCTAGGCTATATAGTGAGCTCAGAGCCAGCCTGAACTACAAAGCGAGACCCTGTCTCAAAAAAAAAAAAACAAAAAAACAAAACAAAACGAAACAAAACAAAACAAAACAAAAAACCCCTGCTACAGAACAATACTTAATGTACCACTGTTCCAATAATACAAAAAATGATTAAGAATATACGCTGGGGCCGGAGATTTAAACTCAGTGGTTCTGGCACCTGCCTAGCAAGCGCAAGGTCCCTGGTTCGATCCTCAGTAATCACATATAATACAACAACCAGCAATCAGTACTACACGCCACAATGCTGGGCATGGTGGCTCACACGTGTAATCCCAGCACTCGGGAGGCAGAGGCAGGAGGATTGCTGTGAGCTCCAGGCTTGCCTGGGCTACATAGTGAGCTCAGAGCCAGCCTGAACTACAAAGCAAGACCCTATCTCAAAAAAAAGAATATAGTCTGGTTTATAAGAAATGCCAAAGATGTAGGAGAGACTGGAACACAGCATCAGCAGCCAATCACAGAGAAAGAGTATGCAATGTTCTGTGCAACAACCACTGTGAACTTATCAAAAGATCTACACAAGAGCTTGGGATTTAACTAGTGGTTCCAGTGTCTGCCTGGCAAGTACAACATCCCAAGTTCGATCCCTGGTAACCATATATCACAATGCTGGGCATGGTGGTTCATGCCTGTAATCCCAGCACTTTGGAGGCAGAAGCAGGAGGACTGCTGAGTTTGAGGCTTGCCTGGGCTACATAGTGAGTTTAGGGCCAGCCTGAACTATAAAGTGAAACCTTGTCTCAAAAATAATAAATTAAAAAAAGATCTACACAGCCGGGCGTTGTGGCTCACGCCTGTAATCCCAGCACTCGGGAGGCAAAGGCAGGAGGATTGCTGAGTTCAAGACTTGCCTGGGCTACATAGTGAGCTCAGGGCCAGTCTGAACTACAAAGCGAGACCCTGTCTCAAAAAAATAAAAAAAAGTAAAAAAAAATAAAGATCTACACAAGAGAAAACCCAAGGTAAAACAATGAACAAATGTAATAAATAAATATAATATGCAATCTTTGACCAGAAGCTGATCGGGGTAGAATAAAATAAGATAAATTCATAGGACAATCCAGAAAACTGGAGTGAAGGCTAAATGGTGAGTGATACAGTGAAGCTATTTTCATTGCTCTGATGTGTGCAGTCAATCTTGCGGCTCTGTAGGGCATCGTCCACAACACTGGGAGGTAGTTGAAATTAATCAATCTAAGCATCAGGATATTTGCTATTCCTGTTTAAGTGGAAGAAAAAATGTACAGGTAATGTCAAGATATTCATCACTGCCAAATCTAGGTGGAGAATATATGCATATTTAACTTTTCATTCTTTAGTCCATTTTCTATATTTGAAAGTTTTAAGTAATAAAAATGTTTTAGGGCAATAGAAAAAACATATGCTAAGAAACTTGGCATAGAGGTGCGCACACTTATAATCCCAGCACTTGAGGAGCTGAGGCAGGAGGAACCCAAGTCTAGGACAACCTGGGCTATACAGTGAGTTTAAGGCCAGCCTGGACTGCACAACCAGATCCAGTCTCAAAAAACAAACCAACCGGGCCGGAGGGTTAGCTCAGTGGTTCCAGCGCCTGCCTCGCAAGCATAAGGACCTGAGTTCGATCCCCGGTTACCACATATAATGCTGGGCGTGGTGGCTCACGCCTGTAATCCCAGCACTCGGGAGGCAGAGACAGGAGGATTGCTGAGTTCGCGGCGGCTTGCCTGGGCACCATAGTGAGCTCAGGGCCAGCCTGAA
>PVIC010031712.1:0-21152 GCA_004025085.1 Thryonomys swinderianus | reverse complement strand
ACCTTTATTAAATAACAGAAGGCTTATTTTTTGGTCCTTTCTTACATATCAGAAATGCTTTTTAATCTGGTTTTCACAGTGTTAGAATAAAGTTACTGAGCATAATATTTACAAAATGAAAAACAGTTACAGAAAGAATTGACAGGAGAGAGATAACTTCACTTGTGTGATTCTATTCAAAATTTAAAGTATTCTTTTTAAAAAAACATATCATACCTTTCAAAATCCACATTTATTCCATGTTAAACTTTGAAGAGTTTTAAGTCTGATCATGGCTTTGACCTTAGGCCACAAGGATAAGAAAAAAGTCTATATTCACTGTATTTTCTCTGCCAGCAATTATTTTACTGGTGGTCTTGCAGCCTGGTTCTAGCCAAGCATGTGGAGTCTTCAGGAAGGGTTGATGGAGTTGTCTGGCATGAATGGGGAACACTGTGCTTCCAACAGACCCCACCACCACATGGCTTCCACATGAGGGGCAGAGTGACATGTCACACAGGGAGAAGGACATAAACCAGTGATGAGAGAGAGAGAGAGAGAGAGAGAGAGAGACAGAGAGAGAGAGACAGAGAGACAGAGACAGAGACAGAGACAGGGAGGGAGACGGAGAGATACAGAGACAGAGAGAAACAAAAGAGACAGGGAGGGAGACAGAGAGAGATGAGATGAGATGAGATGAGATGAGATGAGATGAGATGAGATGAGATGAGATGAGATGAGATGAGATCTGATTCATACCTGAAGGTTACTTTTAACTGTGGATCTCCTGCTACATAAGTCAATAAAATCTCTTATTATCCAGCATAAGTTAAACTACAGTTTAGTTGCTACCTTCCTGGCTGCTAAAGTCATCTATTCTGCTCAATCTGTTGTAGACTTATCTGTTAAAGAAGTGTGACCACACTAACCTGAAGGTCATGACTTGCAGATGGGCCCTACCACCACACACATCAGACTCGAGTGGGACTGGAACAGGCCTTGCAGCAGATCCTCCAAGTCAGGTTCTTCGGGGAGTGAAGAAGCTTCTTCAAAGCACCCCCAGATATACAGCGAAAGTTGAGACTTAACTTAGTACATATTGAAATGGATGCTTTTAATAGTTTAGGTACCCATCAACTTATCTATCAAAATCATATTTTCTTAGGGAAAGCAATGTGCGACTACAGGTGCAATACTAACCGACATGTTAAACTATAAACTGAATAATTCTGATGTGGAAAGCAATTAAGCTCATAAAAGCACCTTGTGGGATTACTATTATGAGCTAACAGCACAGAGTACACACGTGGAGTGAGAACTCTCCCCTTACCTACCAGCTATGGCAAGAGGCCATTTCAGCCTCATAACCCCTCACTGCCTCGTTTTCCACTGTGGAACAATCACAACAACAGAATATAACCATATGTTTTTCACTCAAATTCTTTTTCCTTGAATTTTTCTATGTAATGTGCATGAATTTCAGGTAAAATTTCAAAAAGTTGCAGTCTTCAGCATAAATAGTTTTACTCCTATTGCTAATAAGATTAAAACTAGCATAGAACTGCTTGCAGATTCATAACATCTGATTCATATTTTTAATTTTTTGTCTTGCAGTTTTTATGTCTCCTTGAATAAATGAGTATAATATAACATGAATAGAAATGATATATTAACTACCAAATGTGTATGGACACTTTGCTAAGTATGTGCACATGAATAAAAAGCAAGATAATTTAACTTTAATTCTCAAATGTTATCTTACCAATTTAATAAAATATTACAAAATAGCATCTGTATATTGAAAAATGATCTTCAACCAACTTGTATTTCTTGGATTTTGGTAATGGTATCTTCTCTGGTTTAAGTGATAGAATCAGGAATAATATCTCTGACAATGAGAGAAATAACTAAGAGGCCAGCAGCTACACAAGAGAAATTCACTTAAGTGTCAAAATTTAAGGATACTTGGAAGTTTCATCTTAATTTTCTGTCCTGCCTTATATCTCTGTGTCTATGCCTCCACCAAAACCCACTCATTTAGCCTTTCCAAAATCAGAAGAAAAATGTTGAGAATAAAAGGCCAATCTTTGTAATAGAACCAATCTTTTTTTTACTCTTAACATATCAGACTCAGTGAGGTTTAATATACTTTTAATTTAATGCTGTTATGGGAATTATTTTAGTAACTAGTCCCAGACAATCTGAAACACACAAAAAAATTTCTCATCTGTACTTTTTTTTTGGAGCAAAATTGAACTGAGTGCCACCATAGAAAATAATACATGGTAGCTAAAATAAAGAAAACTACAATTTCACTGAATAGAATTTTTCATTCTAGGGAGCTTATTCTACAGATATATTCCTGTGTTCCTAATTGCCTCGGTTTCTTAACCTTTCTGTTGACCATCAATCAATATTTCTTAGAAATTTTCAAACTAGTGAGTAATCAGTGTTCCTTCCAAACAATTTACTGAAACTCAAATTAAGATCATACATACAAAGGCCATGGCTTGAATTATTTAGAGGACTCTGTTTAAGGAATACAGTGAAAACTGATTTATCATTAATTTGATGCCAATAACTCTCCAATTTACTTTGCATATGAAACCATTCTGACCTTAACAGATTCCAATATCTTACATAAACCACAGACTTTCTTTACTTTCAGTCAGTTGTTCACAGGACCTTCAGGAAACTGTTTTCTGTAAATGTTTTCTTATTTCTGAAAGGTCAGGATTAACTGATGAAGTTACTAACAACCTGGTAGAAGGATTCTTCACTGGTCACATTTGAGGTTACAGATAATGAACTTCTCCAGAGATTTTCAGACTTGTCTCATTAAGACCTATTTGCTTGCATTTGGATGGGTGATTAAAAAAAAATCTAGGTACCTCATTTTCCTTTCCTGAGATGAGACTCATTTCTTCCTGACATAGAGAGGCAGACTTGGTTGCTGTCATAACCTCTGACAACATGACCGGGGCTCCTCTTTTCATACGACCCTGGGATGCTGAGGGATTTCAGGCCCTCACTGCAAGGACTCCTGTGGAACTGGGTTATAGGAGCAAGGGAGGCCAAGACCCTCTGTGCAAAAAAGGCCTGTTCTTATATTCAGAAGTCTCCCTAGGGCTCTCTCTCTCTCTCTCTCTCTCTCTCTCTCTCTCTCTCTCTCTCTCTCACACACACACACACACACACACACACACACATCAGACTCCCCTTTCAGCTTGCAAAGTGATATCTTATACCTGCCTAGTGTCAGATTGAAACACTCTTCCTCTTTACCCAGGTTCATGACTTTCCATCCACATTCTGGATGCAACCTATTCTCGGACAGAGATGGCAAACCTTTTAGAGCTTTTGATGCTAACAAATAGCCTGCTGCAGCATGTGTGCCATAGGTTTGCCACCCCTGCTGTAGTAGTTTTTTCCACATTATTGCTAGAGTATCTTTCTAATACACCTCTCACACTGACATATTTCTCCTCTTTAAAAAAAATGCCACAGAAGGCAGTAAAGTTGTAAAAAGTTTAATAGCAGAAACTAGAGTCTGACATGATGTGGCTCTATGCCATGCTCTTCTATCACTTGCTAGCTAACTTCAGTTATTTAACCTGTGTAAGTCTGTCTCCTTCTTCACAAAAATAGAAGTAACATATGTAACAACTTCTTTCTGTGTCCATGTTAGCACTCAATAAATCGTGACTATTACTATCATCACTATTGATATGGCTATTCCGTGTCAAGGAGAGTAAACATCCAAAGACATCAGATTTCCTGTTGCAGTAACGTCCTCAACTATACAAGTGACACACCAGACGTTCTGTACTCTCCTCTTTGCTGAGGTGTGCTCAGCACTCCTCACATGAGAGTTTCCTTGTGGCTTTTTCACCCAGGAGTTCTTATTGTGTGGAAGTGCTGCTCATCCCTTATACTACAGTTCCTCTGTGAGCCCTTCTGTTGGTCAGAGTGAAGTCCAGAGATGCCTATTTAGCTAATTCTCCTTGCACTGGATATAATCACTAGGAATTATTTGAACTCTGGTCTCCAAAACTCACTGATATGTTATCTAAGCCAGGTTTAGTGCAGACTGCTTCTGTATCTGAGTTTTTACATAAAGATTATTTATTGCTCAGATTTTTATCACAGAAAAATTTTCATGAAAAAAGAACTGCATGCCACTTTTTGCATTTTTGTCATTATTCCATAATGCAAATTTTATTCAAGGTCAAAAGGATTGCTCACGAATGAAGATACAAGAGTCTTCCAGGAAAAACTACATAAAATTCAACAGCACATCAAAAAGATCGCTCACCATAATCAAGTGAGTTTTATCCCACAGATGCAAGGTTGGCCCAGCATATGCAAATCAGTACACATAACACAACACAGCAATAGAATGAAGGACAAAAATCGTATGATAATCTCAACAGATGCAAAAAAAAAAAACCACATTGGATAAAAGTCAGTATTCCTTTATGATAAAAATCTTCAACAAACTAGGTATACAAAATCATAGCTTAATATAATGAAGGTTACATACAATAAATACACAGTCCACATAATATTTCTGAAGAAAAACTAAAAGCATTTCTTCTAAGGTCAGGGACACACAGGGTGTCCATTCTCCCAATTTTTATTCAATGGAGTACAAAAAGTTTCAGCCAGAGCAATTAGCCAAGGTAATATAATACAAGTTATACAAATAGAAAGAGAGGAATGTGAATTATTCTTGTTGGCAGATGATATGATTCTATACATAGAAACCCTAAAAAACTTAACCAAATAAACTCAACAAAGTAGGAGGATACAGAGGCCAACCTAAAGAATCATTAACTTTTAATATAACAGTATTGAATGTGCTCAGAAACATGAAAGCAAGTCTATTTGTATTAACCCAAAAAGTAAGATATCTAGGAAAAAATTAGCTAAGGAATTGAAAGACCTTTACAAATGAAAGTATAAAACATTGATGAAAGAAATTGGGGATAATATAAAATAGAATGAGTTCTAATGTACATTAATTGGGAAGATTTATAATGGTAAAATGTACATACACACTGTCCAAAGAAATCAACACAGTGAGTGTGGACCAAATCAAAATACCAATGACACTCTTTAGAGAACTAGAAAAGCAATCTTAAAATACAAAATAGCACTAAATACCTCAATAGCTAAAGCATTTTTGGAAAAAAAAATAAAGGCATAATACTATCTCATTTCAAGATATACTATAGCATCACAGTAATAAGAACAGCATGGTATTGCCTTAAACACACAGACTGACTGGAAAAGAAATTACCTCACACATCCACAGCCAACCAATTCTTGACAAAGGCACCAAAAGCATGTGTTGGATAAAGGACAGTCTCTCCAGCAAATCCCTCTCCAAAAACTGGGTATTCTGTACAAAACTGAGTATCTGTCATTGTGGTGTTTAGTTATTAATATAAAAACAAACTTAATATGAAATACGAATCATAAATACATATGAAAAAAAGTTCAATATCATTAGCCATGAAGGAAAAACACATCACAACTGCAATGAGATACCACCTCACCCATCAGAACAGATATTATCCAAAACAACGACAAATGCTGGTGAGGATGTGGAGAAAGAAGAACTTACAGTTGGTGAGAATCTAAATTAAAACAGCCACTACAGTAAACATAGGGTGTTTCCTCAAGAAACTAAAAGTAGAAGTGCACCCTAAGTAATCCTACTACGTTTTCCCTTGGTACACATCTGAGTAAAGGAAATAACCACACAAAAAGACACTTGCATGCCCTTCTTTACTGTGGCACCATTCACAACAGCTAAGATATGGATTCAGTCTAGGTTCCCACGAACTGATAAGTGGATAAAGGCAAACTGGTAAGTGGATAAAGAAACACAGTATATATACACAATGGGAGATTATTCAGCTGCAAAGAAGAACAAAATCCTTCATTTACAAAATGAATAGAACTGGAGGATAGCGTGTTTAGCAAAACAAGTAGACACAGAAAGTATTATAGGTTTCTCTCCCACGTGGAAACATTACGAAGTCATGCTGAAAATGGGAGAGTTGCTAAAAGGCACTGGGTAGAAAGCCTGGGGGGAAGATGGCACAAGAGCTGTTAGATATGATCCACTGGACACTTATGCATACTTATGCATATATGGAAATATCACATTGGATCTCATTAATATGTGCTAATAATAAACAGCACCATAGGATTGGACAATGATTTCCCAGGTAGTAGTTCTAAATCTGTAGTTCTAAATTTTCATTAGAAGTTTTACCCAAGCAGCATATTTACTGTTTACCTCTCAAATATCTAATTTCTTTCATATTTTTGAAGAGAAATTTCCTAAGACCTACCTCTATCCACTCCCTAAGACAAAGGTCAGTTGTCATAATACAAGGTATCATATAGTATCACAATACATCACTTTTATATGTACTGCATGTGGCTAGCTGTGGCTGTGTATATTAGGCAGAGGAAAGTTTGTGGTTAAAAGAAAACCTTACAAATAAAAAATTTACCAATTCGACCATTTTAAATGTACAGTATAACAGTGTCAGATATCTGTATATTATTACCCAACATTTCTAGAAATTTTTCATCTTGTAACAGTAAAGCTTTATCTAGTGGGCAAGTCTCCAGCCTCTGGTAAGAATATTCCTGCAGTATCATCTTTTTGCTACTGTAGGTATGTCGCATAAATGGGATCACGTAGCATTTGTCTTCTCCTGCCTGGCTCGCTTCACTTCGCATTAGGACCTCAGAATTCATGCAAGTGAGTAGTTTCCCTTTTAGGGGTGAATAGTCTCATACACCACTGTGTGAAACACCCATTTTCTTCATCTATTCATCCACAATGGACACTTGCTTGCTTTAACCCCCTGCCTACTGTGAGTAATGTGCAACAAATGGGGGCTTCTAAACACCTCTTTGAAATTCTATGCTTGATTATTTTCATAGTTAATTTGAGTTTATTAATGGCAATTTAGTAATGAATAATGAGAAAAATGTAGGACACCTATGCTTTTCTTCACATGGTGCAGTGAATTGGAACACACTGTGCTTTTCTTTTCCTACCAACCTTCCAAACAAAGTTACTAAATTATAATATTACTATATTAACTTTTTAAAAAAATACTATCGCTAAATATGTGTTGCTGAACAGAGCCAATGGGATTGAATTCAAGAGAACTTATGTTAAACATTATAAGAAAAATGTTTTTAAAAATAAATTTAGCCTCAGGAATTAACATACATTTAACTATAAAATGCAGCTACATTAACAAAAGCATTTTTCTCTTTTTATTTCTTTTCCTCGTTTTTTCTTTTCTTCCACTACTCATCTCTGTTCCTTTCTTTACTCATGTACACATACATTAATGGCTTTAAAATTACATACATTTCATGATGGGCCGGAGGGTTAGCTCAGTGGTTCCAGCGCCTGCCTTGCAAGCGCAAGGTCCTGAGTTCGATCCCCGGTAACCACATATAATGCTGGGCGTGGAGACACGCCCACCAACAATCAACACCGCATACCACAATGCCGGACATGGTGGCTCATGCCTGTAATCCCAGCACTCGGGAGGCAGAGACAGGAGGATTGCTGAGTTCGCGGCGGCTTGCCTGGGCACCATAGTGAGCTCAGGGCCAACCTGAACTACAAAGCGAGACCCTGTCTCAAAAAGCAAAAAATAAAATAAAATAAAATACATTTCATGATAACTACTGAGTATAACACATGTTGTGATATTTATTTCTATGATTAGTTACAAGAAATTACACAACACATGAATTTAAAATACTGAAAAAGACATATGCATCATTTTCCAAATGTTTGACTATATCTCCCTTTAAACCTTCCTTCCATCAAGAATCAAGCTTCAGGTCCCTATTATTGGTTAATCTCACTTCTAATATATCAGTAAGAAACACGCCAGAGAAATGCCATGATATTAAAAATAAAATAAAAACCTTAAGAATGGCTTTGGCTTTGCAATGATGATGTGAAAACTGCCAAAATATCTTTCACTAGAATCTGTTAAGTATGCATTTCATTTACATCACATTTGCAGTAAATTATGGGGTTGTGGACACTCACCATATATTTTAAAAAGTCACAGTACAGATGGTGAGATAACATTGAGTTTTTTCTTCTATCAATCTTGCCAATAACCTCTAAAGGATCTCACACACCATTAAAAATATAAAACGACAGTTTTCTTACATTAGTGTGGATTACATGATTAGCCTTGCTACGGAAACGAAATATACTTTGACTGTTGACCATACTTCTAGTTTTAGGCAAGATGGCCACCATGGCAGGCACCTGTAATCCCAGCTGCTCAGGAGGCTGAGGCAAGAGAATCACAAATTTAGGTCAGGCAGGACTTCATCACCATATTGTACCCCCCTCAAAGTTAGATTCTTAACCAATTAAATTATTAAGATAATAGAGTCTAGTTATCGTGAAGAGAGTTTATCTGCAAAAACTGACCAAAATTATTTTGTCCAATGGAAAATACATGACCACAGTAAGAGAGTTACTTATGAGTATGTCCTAAAGGTACACACATTTGAGTATAAATGACTCAAGCTTATCATTCTTTAAGGCAGAGTAATACTCCATTTTATAGAAAAACCACACCTTTTTTATCCAGTCTCCAGTTGATGGGCATTTAGGTTGTTTCCAAGATTGAGCTATCACAAACTGAGCTGCTATGAACATGGGTGCACATGTATCACTATGACATGAATCTTTTTATTCTTTTGTGTATATTCCTAGTGGGGCAATAGCAGGGTCAAGTGGGACCTCTAATCTTAGTTTTTTTAGGAATGTCCACACTGACTTCCATAGAGGTTATATCAGTCTACATTCCCACCAACAGTGGTCACAGATATGTAAATATCATATCTGTTCTCTGGTATGAGAAACTGAAGATGTTAATGATTTCTAGAATGTATGATGGATATTGTGAAATAGAAAATATTCAAAAGGAAATGTGAGGGGTGAGTAATGAGGGGTAAAGAAAAAATGTGAGAGTAATAAAAAAAGGGAAACAAAGCTTACATATTTAGGGAGTGGGGGTTGTGGAGTGGGTAGGGGAATGAGAAAAAATGAGAATTAAATCATGTCATGTACTGGTACAGATTCGCAATATTGAGTGTGGTCATGATGTGTATATAAAATGTCCCAATACAGATTAAAAAATAAATAAATGGACTTACTATGAGGTTTTTATATATTCTTAAATGAAACCACCTACCTATGACATAGCTGTTACATGTAGTAACTATATGCATACATGTATATGGTGGCTTTTATGAATATATATACTAGAAAGAATCGCTTCTCGGCGTTTTGGCTAAGATCAAGTGAATATATATACCAGAAAGAATATTACGTGTTTCCAAAAAGATATTTAATAGCATATACTTATAAAATGCAAAGTTGTAAAGTTGCATTAGCAGAAAGTAAATAAAAGTGACTAAGGACATGAGAATATATCAGAATGTTCCCAAAACTCTTTTGTTACAATTATATTAACTAACTTTCCTACTCTGTCACTGAACTAATTTACCTCACTTGTTTTACTTTCCTTGGCAGCTATATTTCACTTACTGAATAATTTATTCATGTTTAATTCTTTTTATATCTGTACATTGAGAATGCCACATGAACTTTTCCTGAAAAAAGGAAGGATGATAATAAGAATATATGTTTAACATGAAGAAAATAGATCACAGTATATGTAATATTAATTTATCTCAGGTAAGATATGATAAAATGTTAGACATTATCTTTGAGATATCATAAATATACTGATGGAAAATAAACCATAAATAACTCTCAAGTAAAATATAAAATGTTATTCATTTACCTTTGAGATATTTTAAATTTAAGGATTGAAAATAGACCATGTTTTTAAATTGTTCTAAAAACCTACAAGTAGATTATTTTAGTCATTAACTCCAACTCCAAAACACAATAGGCAAAAATGATCATTACTCTATTACTCTAGTAACAAGCTACTAGCTTTGGAGCTTTCAAGTGGACATTTTTAATAATCTAAGTGAGTACAGTTATTTATAGCATAAAGTAAATGGATTTCTATACATTTTTGTGTTTTATCCACTCTAGCACCTCTGTTGATATTACAAGGAATTTAAAATAAAAATAAAAGGGTTTTTTGGTATCAATCTCATCAATAGTAGTGGAAACAGAGGCAATAATCAAGTGGAATAATGCTATCAGAAACATTCATGTACAGGTTCTGAGGGAACATTGTTTTTTCTTTTTCTTGACAATGTATCTAGGGAAAAACTGCTGGGTCATACGGTAACACTATGTTTAATATTATGAGAAACTACTAACCTATTGTTCAACGTGATCATTTTGCATTTTAACATGGATATATAAAAGTTCTAATATCTCCATCTCTTTACAATACTGTCATTGTCTTTATTTTTAGCTACCTCACAAGTGAGCACAGGTATTTCATTGTTGTTTTAATTTGCATATCCCTAGTGACTAAAAATGTTTTCCAGTGTTTGGTGGATATGTTATAACTTTTAGAGAAATACCAATTCAGGTGTGTTGCTTATTAACTGGCTTGTTTTTGAGTTGTTAGAATTCTTTGCATTAACCAGTACAAGTCTCTATCAGATTCATAAAGTATATTATCTCCTATTCTGCAGGTTATTCCCTTTTCCTTTAAGGTGCTATGAAACAGAGAAACTTTTAATGCAATAAAATTAAAGTTAACATTCCTCTATTTTTGAATTTCATTTTTGGTGTCATATCTAAGAAATTATTGTACAATCCAAGAATATGGAAATTCATTCTTTTTATATTTGCATTTATGCTTTAATCTGTGATCCATTTTCACTAAATTTATGTGTATTGCATAATTTTCTCAAGAAACAGGGTTCTATTTTATTCTTTTGTGTGTATATACTCACTCGCTCCACCATCATTTGTTGAGAAACACTGTCCTTTTGCTGTTGAATTACCTTAATACCTCTGGTGAACACTCTGTCAAATTAAAAGCAGATAATATTTACTGAACTTTCTACTTATTTTATTTTAAATTTACCAAGATTATAGTTTATGTTTTTTTTTTTTTTCAGACAGGGTCTCTCTTTGTAGTTCAGGCTGGCCCTGAGCTCGCTATGTAGCCCAGGCAAGCCTCGAACTCATCAATCCTCCTGTCTCTGCCTCCCAAGTGCTGGGATTACAGGCAAGAGCCACCACGTCCGGCATTGTGGTATGCGGTGTTGATTGTTGGTGGGCATGTCTCCACGTCCAGCATTATATGTGGTTACCGGGGATTGAACTCAGGACCTTGCGCTTGCGAGGCAGGCGCTGGAACGACTGAGCTAACCCTCCGGTCCCAAAGATAATTTTTTTAAAGATATAATCTATATTTACTAGTATAGCCACTATTCCTAATGCATCAACTTCATTGTATTGAGGAACACCTAGCAGATTACTTAAGCTAGCTCCTAGGTATGTCTAGGGGCTAATGGCGGTATGATCTTGCATATGGTCCCTTTTTCACTCTTTTTTGATACTGTTCTACTGCTCCACTTTCTGGCCACCACAAAGCAGATTTGTTCTACCATACACTATTTCCATGATATTCCTTCCTTGGAGCCATCTGATTGTGGGCTGAATCCCATCAAACTGTGAGTTGTATCAAGTCTGTCTTTCTTTAAATTGCGGGCATTGGATATTGTGCCCCAGCAATGAAAAAGCTGAGTAATACAAATATATACTGTGCTAAGCATCTCATACTGACTCTTCACAGTAACACAGAGGCAGTTCTAATACAAACGCATTAATTTTCTTGTAACTGCTTATTTGGTTGTGCACACATTGTGAAAGTTTTATGTTCAATAATAGGACTAGTTACACAGTCATACTCGATCTAAATCTTTAAATTTGTAAGATTAAAACAAGGACTGTAGACAGCTCTCACATGGGAACTACCAGATAGATACTTACTTTGTTCAAAATATGCTGCTTTATTTGGGGGAATTATTCTCTTCTGATATCTTCATGGAGCTGTAAACCAAGGAACCTACACACCCACAACAGACCTCTTAGGTCTTAAGAGTTCCAGAAAGTTCTACCATAAGTATGATTTTTGCTTTGTTTTACTTTTGCCATCCATGTAGGTACAAGTGAGGGATGGGATCAATTTGAAACAGTGGCTCTTGAAAGTTCAGAGTGACACACAGAGCAGACAAAACTATTTGAATTCATTCATCTGTATCAAACTGCCAGGAAAAGATGATTAAAATTCTCCTACTCTTAAGAGCAATGCAGTTAGGCCTAAATCCTATCTATTGGAAGCCTGGCTTACAATATTCCCTTTAATCCTAGTAACTACAACATAAGCTTCCAGTAAATGCATGTATTTGTTTAAGCTAAACATAGTAATCTGCTGCTCAGATGTTTTCTGGTATTTGACCATGGATGAACACTGATATGCTTTCGCAGAGAATGGAAACGTACAAATTCCAAAATGCCTTCACCTAATGAGTCATTTCAGTATGTGATCTCTAATATTCACACCATTCTTTCTATCCATGAAACACTACCTCACTAACTTATCCAATTTGAACAGGTATACATTCCGTAGATATTTTTGACTGACCTTAACTAAGCTGTTTTTCAAGAACTTTTCAAAAGAATATTAATTAGAACATACCAGAATTTGGAACGTAACTGAATTTTAGTACTCATTTTTATGACAAGAAAATTCATGAATTATAAGCTTTCTTTCTTCCTGTACCAACAGGTCAGATGAGCTTCAGTATGGAGAAACAACCAGATGAGATGAATTTTTTCTAGAAAACTAAAATGCCTGGAGGAATTTACAATGCAAAGTTGCTTATTTTGCAGAGAAAATTTTCTCATTTCCCTCAGAGAGGAGAAAGAAGAGCACTGTGTTATAAGAAGGTGTATTATACAATCATTTGTTGATGAAGTCGTACAAATTGACTTAATCATTGCAATGTTTAACTCAAACCATTCATCTACTTTTTAAGCAGACTGTATCAGTATGCTTGAGCTGTTAAAACAAAATATCACATACTGGATGGCTTAAATATGCAGTTAAAAAGAGATTCATCTCCGGTATTCCCTCCTTTTCTAATAAGAGTAGCAGTCCTGAGATTGGGACTCTGCCCTTATGACTTCATGTAGTCTTAATTATCTCTTTAAAGGGATCATATCCATATGTAGGTACAATGGGCATTATAGCTTCAAAATATGAATCTGGTCAGTAAGGAACACACACATAAATATATACAAATGAATAACATACTCTTATACAAACTTTGAAAATAGTTTATGGTCATGGTGTTTCTTGGGCTTTTTCTTCTTTTTCATAAACTGACATTTGTTGTATCCATCACATATTTTTCATGTCTTATTTTGTGCCAATTTTAGTATCTCACAGGTATCACTACATATAAATGAGCCTATCTTCCAGGGTATTTAAAACATTTTGACACATCAGCACCCTTATTAGCAACCACCAGGCACATTTGTTAAAGTAAAGCTAGCATCTAAAGGTCTACATTCACATTATAACACGTCATTTTATCATCTTTGGTCTTTAGTCTTCATTTTGTTCTGGTGCTTTTCCATAAGATGTATTTTTTTTCCTTCTACTGAGTTCATTGGTCCACTTTAGATACGCATTATGATCACATTCATCATTGAGAATTTGTACCTGTACATGATGTATTTTGATTCTTTCTTATAGCCATCTACTACCATGCCCAGCTCACAAGATTTACTACCATCTGAGGTGGGGATTTACCTCAGTGGTTCCAGTATCTGCCTCACAAGAACGAGATCCCAAATTCAATCCCCAGTACCATATACCATGATGCCGGGCGTGGTAACCTATGCCCATCAGCAGTCAGTACCACACACCACAATGCCTGGCATGCTGGCTCATGCCTATAATCCCAGCGTTGGGAGGCAGAGGCAGGAGGATTGCTGTGAGTTTGAGGCTAGCCTGGGTTACATAGTGAGCTCAGGCCAGCCTGAACTGAAAAGTGAGACCCTGTCTCAAAAAAAAAAAAAGAAAAAAAAAGATTTACTAGTATCCAATTCAATCACAATCACAATACATTAAGTATTCATTAACTGAATACATCAGATTCATTAAGTATACTGGATTAATTTAGAGCCTCTATGTATCAAATGATAGGCTAGATAAATATAGTGATATGAGTGTGTGTGTGTATATATATATATATATATATTCCAATATGGTTACAAATTCTTTAATCATCTTCTGATCAAGAAGGAGGGGCTATGTCCACTTGCCTCTCCCAGGGGCAAGGGAATAATCCACTCTGGAGCTCTGGTGTATTTATACTACTGTTTGGCCTCATATGAGAATCTTAGTAACTTTCCTTAGTGCTGGGACAAAATATTCAGCTTAAAGGAGGAAAGTTTTATTCTAACTATTCAGCAGGCTCAAAGATAGAAAACAGAAGATAGAAGGTCCTGGGTAGAGGAAAGTTACTTGTGTCATGGTAGCCAGGAAGTAGAGAGCAAGAGTGTCACAGAGGAAAGCTGCTCACACCATGGGAGCCAGGATGCAGAGAGTGAAAGGAGAATCATGGCAGGGAGAGGCGCCCTTCCAGATCACACTCCCAATGCCTGCATCTTCTGGTGAGAGCTACCTCCTAACCTCAGGCTATGTCCCGTGTGATCCACCTGCTTTACAGAAGTCCCACCTGTGAAGACCATGGGGGAATTCTGTTAGTCTCAACAGTGAAGAAGGGCTTCATGATGAGGCCATGAAAAATCATACAGCTTCTGCTTTCCCAATTTGCTCTTTCTCAAGCTACACATAGACTGGAACTCTGATAATCAGGCCATTGTCACCCTCACAGAGCTCCAGACATGAGTAACATAGCCTTCAAATGATTCCAGCACCTATCAATTAAAAAAGTCCCCATCCCTCTAGTTATCCTGGGTTAATGACTCAGATAGCATGGAGCAAATACACACCACCACTATGCACAAATTAGGGTTGTTTTAGGCTGCTTTTTAGAGATTTTGTTTAAAACCAGAATAGATTTGAGCTCCTGCTGTAAACAAATATAAAATGTGCAGCAATAGATACTTGAAGCAATGAGTATGGTGTGAGCCCCTGTGGAATTTTTTGGAGGTAAAAATAGAAAATTCCACATTGAGTATGTACAGTAACAGCACCTAAACTTACTTGTAGTGCTCAGGAAAAAGTTCTGCTGCATAGTAACATCTCTAGTACATACAGGAAGCTAGAGAGAGGGTGCACTAAACCATAGGAGGCCAGGTGTGATGGCGGTGGAGAGGTATACATCACACCATCTCTAAATATGGTGCTTCCAGGTGCCTAGAACGTAGCATGTGAGGGACTAAAAGATAAACCTGAAGCTGAAAAAAATGGATGAGGAACCTGAAACACTCATACAATTATGTCAAGTAACTTAGCTTTTATAATATAGGCAAAGCCAATGGCGTTTAAAGTAGAAAAGTGGCATGTCAATATTTTAAGTTTAGGAGAATCACTTTTACTGAAGTAGAAAGAATGAGTTAAGTGTTACACAACCGAAAGCAGAAATTTAGTGGGCTAAGTAGTGGTGAAGAAAATAAAGAGTTAAAAAAGGGGAAAAAATACAGAGTATGGAAAAGACAGTAGTAGGCATTTAATAGTAAAAAAAGAGAAAAGTAGAAATGAAGAATGTGATTCATTTTCCTACTTAGGATTGGACAGTAGCACTCAAAAACTTATAAAAGAGAACTGGTGAGAGAATATGGCCAGTCAGCAGGAAATGTTTTCATACTTAAAAATATAATAAACATGAGAAATTGGCTGATTTCTCATAGATGAGACTATTTCTTCAGGGATGTTTTCAAAAATAGCGAAAGAAAATAATAAGAATCAACTGTGCTTGTTCATTAAATATTAAAATGTTTATGAAATTCACTAGGTGGGAATGAGGTCAAACCAGAAAACAAAATCAGCATTTGCTATTTCCAACTTTAATATTCAATATAAAAATATTCCCATTAGAAGGAGGCAATTATCTTTTAAAAAGCTGCCTTTTCAAAAGAAAAGCTAACCAGATCCACATATCTAGTCTTTCAGGAAATAGGAAACCAATGATAATCTCAGACTCATGTGTTCAAAATTATTTAAAAAGCCATCATGTGACCAGTCAACCTAATTATCTCTCATATCACACAGCACAACAGCCCAATACAGAGAGGCTGTACTGATTGACTAAAAATAAACTCTTCTTTACCACAACTTCCCTCCTAACTCAGCTGGGCAATCCAACACAATATTTATTTTGATTGACAGAACATTTTCAGATCTAATTATAATTTCCACAAATTTAGGAACATGTTGAGCTTTCAAAATGAATTCCAACACAATTGGATGATTTCGCATACCAGTATGGGTCTAGAGTACCCATTATATCAAGTCTCTGTAATCTTGCATGTGCAAACAATAAATTTGTAGGATCAGAATTTGTTTATTTTGTTATGGAATGATGTTAATAAGGCCAAGTTCAAGAGTATAACTCATTTTTAGGGAACTTAGAATTTTTTTCATTAAACTAGCATTCCTAACACATGCCAGTACTTTCATAAAGCCATATTATTTTTTATCCTTACATGAGGGCTGCATTATGGAAATTCCAATGACATGTCCAGAAAGTAAAACTAACGTTAATTGAGTAACTTTGTACTCTAGCTCTTTCGTACTTTTCAGTGAGTAGCACACAAAAATGGGGTCCTATGGCACTTTTCACAGCCTTATTGCTCAGAATTTACCATCTGTTTCTTGCTCAATTTAAGTGTGTGTAGTTCTGTCAGTTAGTGATTTTGACTTTAGTCTTTGCTCAGAGTTCCATCTTGACTCTTGTACCTGGAGATCAGCACTTGTCCTCCACACACATCATGCCACTTCCTTTCTCAAGTATGACTCAGCATTTCCTCTTAGCACGTGAACTTCAGCCACCATGGTTATATAACCCACCTTGCTGCTTAGACCACTGTAGTTGGTTGAAACTTTGGACACATTCCCCCTCTAGCTCAAGTATAACCTATATTTTTCTAAGCTTTAGAATAGTAGTGCCGATTGCATATATAACATGTCTACCCAAATGTCTTTCATGTCTTAAACTTAAAACTACATTTTGAATCTATTCCTCATCTTCCATCCATCCTGATGGGTGGATTGTTTGTTCCACCATTGCTTACACCAGAAACAGGGGATACACCATGCAGCAATCTTTCCCATTCCACCATATCAAACCTGTCATGTCAACCATATTTCCAAAAACCACTAGAAGTACTGGCAACTATTCTCCTGTTATCTAGCTGCTAAATTAGTTCACATTTTCCATTTCCTCTCTTTAAAAAACTAACTCGTGACCACTAAAACCTAAAAGCTCAAAACTAACAGTCATCAACTTCTAGTATTTCTCTCCATTTTCACTCCCTCCATTCAAAAGACATACTTACCAGGAAGTCAGTTGATTTTTTTTTTTCTAAACTTGCCCATACCTGTTGTACTTGTTTTTGAAACTATATTGCAGTGAAGTTTTACATGAACTGGCAAGATTTTAATTTTGTTAAATTTGGTACTATAAAAACTCAATAGACTCTTAGAACATTTATAAGAAAATTGCCAAATGAGTTGTTTGTGCATCACATAATGGCAAAATTAAGGAAAAAATTTATAAAAATATACAGCTTCCTGCCGTCCTTCTTACCCATGCCATAAAAACCTTCACATATATCTTTAACATCTTGCTTCATAAACAATGTAAGTATATGTATAGTTCATACATAATCAAACAAAATCATTTCAGGATTCTAGTTCACATTCAATAAATAGTTCCAACACTACCTCAAGCACATTCCTGTGCTTTAAGTTAAAATATTTGATATACTCATATATTATTCGTATTCCTAGTGTTCAGCTTGCTCCTTCAATTAACCAAACTACTTGGACAATCCAATCAGATACTAGTGATAATATTAACTAACAGTCACCAATAGCAACTCTGTACAAAACATAACACTGAGTCAGGCAGGGTCTGGGAGGCTGGAGGTCTTCTCCTGAAGAGACCCTCCTTTTACCTGGCTCCTCACCTCACCCTGGCAATGAATGCAGGGGGTGAGGTAAGTCTATCTCAGAACCAGAGACCCTTCAGGTACAAAAGAAGGAGCTAGGGAGTGAAAATGGTGTGAAGCAGAGCTTGACTTATGCTACTGTAAAAGTGGGGACTGCAGAGCAACAGCTTGTAGGCCAGAAGGAGCCCTGGAGCTGAGCTGCTCAGCCCAGGCTGCTACTGTGTCCATTCCCATCCTGACAGGAGTTTTAAGCCAGTCAAGGTTTTAGTCTTTGTTGCTGGGATGAGCTAAGGCTCATGGAATTTAGGGGGTTTCTGCAGTACACAGCAGGTCTCTAAGAATAGCTGTTCTGTGTGCAAAGGCTTCACAAAGGGCTGTTTCCGGTAGCCAGGTGGTCCTTTCTACAGCCCTCTGCACATGGGCCATGTCCTGTCAGCACTTCATGCCCTATGTCCCTGCCTATCTCCCTGACTGTCGGCACAGAAGCAGAAGCTAAGGACAACTTCTCTTTATTTCTCTTCCTTCTTCAACTCTTAACCTGAACATTCATTTCTCTCCAAACATTAATTCCCCATTCTAAATCACTTCTTGTTTATATTCACAGCACTTGGTGCTTTCTTTTTTTCCCAACCCTGTACTGAGGATTAAAATCACAACCTTGCATTTCCATGGTAGGTGGTAGCACCACTGAGCTAAACCCCTGGCCCCATTCAGTACTTACATATATAAATGAATTTATCCTAATTGATAACCATACATTCATGTGCAATTATTTTACTCTCATCTTTCCAAGGAAACAAAGGCCATATCTGTTTTATTCACCTTCCCAGTACCTTTGTGCTGCCCTTGACCTACCAGATAAATGCAAAAACAACTCTACAATGAATCAATTTATGAGATATCCTTAAGAAATAGAGTAAATGTTTAAACTTTTACAGGATTTATTACAGTAAAAACACATTGCCATTAACACTCCCCAAACACCCCCCCACACACACACACCCTTGCTTGAAACACACTTATCCTATCTTTCCATTTCATGAAGCAATTCTGGAAATCCCCTTCTGTGAGTGTCTTTCATTGCACTGTGGTGATGACTACCTCAATGTCCTGAATCTATTTAAAATGTTTACCTTGCATAGTCTGTTTTACTTTGTAGAAGAGCCAAGAGTCACAAGATCCCTGCTAAATAAGGTGAATAAGGACATACCATAATTTTTTTTTTACTTGACAGGAATTATCATAAATGTTTTGAATCAATTCAGGGCATTAAGGAACTTCCAGAACTGCTTCAAAAACTGGGAAGAACAAAGCCATAAAAGTGTTCAAAGCAAGTGGGTATATTTTGAGGGGAATGAGTACCAAGGTATTTTAATTATTGTAATAATTTCATTGAGTTTTAACTTCGTCACTGTATTTTACCACACTGCAGCATATTGATGTTTATATTTGGAATAGAAAACAGAGATAGAGCCAAGGAATTTTCAAATTCTAATGTAACCCAGAATATTTCCACTATCAAAAAGTCAGTCATTATTCAGCTATTCTCTGATGTACTTTTAAGGATGCAGACTTCGTGAAGACCTGTATTATAGCCTCTTCCTTTCTTAATCATTGTCATAGTTAAGATGCCTAATTTATATATTCAGAATTCTGTTCCTCCTTTTAAGGATTTAGCAAATCTACATAATAATGCCTGTGTAATATTGGCATTTACATTTGAGTTCTTCTTTTAGGACTGTATTAGAAATAACAAGTAATAGGGCCAGAGATTTAGCTCAGTGATTCCGGTGCCTGCCTCGCAAGCGCAAGGTCCTGAGTGTGATGCTGGTAAACACATACAATGCTGGGCGTGGTGACTCACGCCCACCAGCAATCAACACCACATACCACAGTGCCAGGCGTGGTGGCTCACGCCTGTAATCCCAGCACTCGGGAGGCAGAGACAGGAGGATTGCTGAGTTCCAGGCTTGCCTGGGCTACATAGTGAGCTGAGGGCCAGCCTGAACTACAAAGCAAGACCCTGTCTCAAAAATAATAATAATAATAATAATAATAATAATAATAATAATAATAAGTAATATTTTGATGTTTAGAGTTTAAGTTAGGAAACACACCTAATTCAGAAAGAAACCCATAGACTGAAAATAAAAGGATGGAAAACAATTCTCAATGCCACAGGAAACTGCAAAAAATCAGGAGTGGCTATCTTGTTTGCAGATAAAATAGATCTCAAACCCAAACTGATTAAGAGAGACAAAGAAAGTCACTATATTCTCATACAGGGAACAACCCATAAGAAAGAAATAACAATCATAAATATTTATGCACCACACTCTAATGCACCCAACTATATAAAACAAATATTAATGGACATGAAAAGCCAGATAACCACTAATACAATAGCATTAACTTAAGTTTTAACTTAGTAGGGGAATTCAATACTCTACTGTCACAAATTGACAGATCAACTGGACAAAGAATCAATAAGGAAATACTTGAGCTAAATCAAACTTTTGAACAAATGGACTCAATAGATGCCTACAGAGTATTTTACCCTATAAAGCCAAAACACACATTCTTCTCAGGTGCTCATGGGTCATTCTCCAAAATTGATCACATCCTAGTTCATATAACAAGTTTAAGTAAATGCAAAGGAACTGAAATTATCCCCTGCATACTATGAGACCATAGTACCTTGAAACTGGAGCTCAATAGCAAAAGAAACTCCAAGATCCTTACAAACATGGAAATTGAACAACACTCTGTTGACCAATCAATGGGCCACAAAAGAAATTAAAGAAGAGGGCCGGAGGGTTAACTCAGTGGTTCCGGCGCCTGCCTCGCAAGCATAAGGACCTGAGTTCGATCCCCGGTTACCACATATAATGCTGGGCGTGGTGGCTCACGCCTGTAATCCCAGCACTCGGGAGGCAGAGACGGGAGGATTGCTGAGTTCGCGGCGGCTTGCCTGGGCACCATAGTGAGCTCAGGGCCAGCC
>PVIC010031711.1:0-21119 GCA_004025085.1 Thryonomys swinderianus | reverse complement strand
TTCAGGCTGGCCCTGAGCTCACTATGGTGCCCAGGCAAGCAGCCGCGAACTCAGCAATCCTCCTGTCTCTGCCTCCCGAGTGCTGGGATTACAGGCGTGAGCCACCACATCTGGCATTGAGGCCTTGCTTCTTTTGCCTAAAATGTTTTTGTTATTCTGGGTCTGTTGTGTTTCCATATGTATTTTAGGATTTATTTTTCTGTTTCTGCAAATTTTGATGGAAATTGTATTGAATCTGTATCACACAGAGTTCTTTCAACTCCTTGACTAGGTTGATTCCTAGGGTTTTGAAGCTATTGTAGGTGGAATTGTTTTCCTGATTTCTTTCTAAGTTAGTTCACACTATTGGTGTGCAAAATGGCTATTAACCTTTTTACTGCTGATATTATATCTTGCTACTTTGCTGAATCATCAGATCTAAAAGTCTTTTCATAGAATCTTTAGGATCTTTGAAGTGTGGGATCATATCATTGGCAAACAGGGTTAATTTTACTTTTTCTCTTATTCATATTCTTTTTGTTTCTTTCTCTTGCTGAGCTGCTCTGGTTAGAACTTCAAGTATTGCATTGATAGGAGTTGTCAGAGTGGACATTCTTGTCTTGTTCTTTATTTTAGGACAAATGCTTTCTACTTTCCCCATTTAGTCTGATGTTCTTGTGTTCTTTTTTTGGTGTTGTTGTTCTTCCTACTTTCTAGGTCCTTTTTTTTTTTTTTTGACACCGAGAATCACTTTGTAGCCAAGGCTAGGCTTGAACATGCGATGATCCTCCTGCATCTGACTCCCAAGTGCTGGGATTACAGGCGTGAGCCATCACACCTGGCCTACTTTCTAATTTTTGAGTTTTAATGAAGTCTAATTGAACAGTTGTTCATAGAATTTTCTCTTATTTTTAGTTTTTTGTATGGGGGATCGAACTCAGGATCTTTTGCTTGTACAGCTAGGTGTGGTGCCACTGACCTAAATCCCCGGCCCAGTTTTCCTCTTTTTGTTGTTCCTAAGAGATTGCCAAATTCAAAGTTTCTCCTATTTACTGTCTGGGAGATTTCTAGTCTTACATTTGACTCTAATAACTATTCTCATTATATGTATGTAATTTAGTTTGTATCTAGATTCTTATGGGAATCTGGGGAGGGAGTTTTTTGACTACTGATATGCAGATATTAACAACTGAATTACCTTTGCCCATTTGCTAAAGATAAACTGACTATATTTATGTAAAATTGTTTCTGTGTCCCCTATTTTTTCTGTTAATATAGATTATTCTTTCATCAATATATTCTATACTTTTTTTCCTTTTTGCAGGAGGGTAGTGAGGAATGAACCTAGGGCCTTTGTAGTATGCTACATCGCCGGCCCCTTTTTTTACTTTAGATTTTGAGACAGTGTCTTGTGAAGTCTAAATCTTGTGAAGTCTAAATCTAGGTCTTGTGATCTTCCTGCTTCAGCCCACACTATCTTGATCACTGTAGGTTTATAGTAAATAACTCTGCTGCTGCTATCAGTCCTGTGACTCACAACCATGTTCAGGCACAGTTCTGTGCATATTTGTGGTCTAGATTTCCAGGAATGTGTTGGAACTCTTTAATACCTTGTCTGATCATCTTATGCTCGGTTTTCCCTTTTAAGTTTTTTGATCAGCTTCTTGTTAATACCAGCTGGTAATGTAGACTCCGGGCAGTCTGAGTTTGACTGTTTGCCAGTGACTGTTTCTGAGAAATGGTCTGGGTGTGACCTTATCATCACAGTCCGACCTCTGAGACGAGACGGGACCATGTCAGTAAGCTCCAGATTCTTCCCACGGCTCCACCGCCCTGGGACGGGGCTGCTGGTCAGCCCAGCCCGGTGGTGCCCTCGGCAGGGGCTCCTGTGGTAGTAATCTTCACAAGGAATGTAATTGTAAGGCTGCTGGGCTTGAAAGCAACTCTGGAGCTCGCAGAGAGGGATGGGAACAAGGCAAACGAAGGACCACCAAGCTCACTGTTCCTACCGACATGTAGACATTTTTCTTCAGAGAGCTCTCGTTGGAGTTTTACAAGCCCCGGGTTAATTTCTGAGTTCTGGGGAACATATGTGTGTCCACTCTCTGCAGTGTTTTCATTGCCTTTTTGGAGAAGCACCTCTCTGGAATTCCTTGCTCATCTATTCCGTAAGTAGCACCCAGTGGGTTTGTTTGTTTGCTTTTTCCCCAAGCCAGGGTCTTGCTGTGTAACCCAGGCTGGCCTTGAACTCATGGTGATCTTCCTGCCTCAGCTTTCCAAGTGCTGGGATGACAGAGGTGTCGCGCTATATTCAGCTTGCAACTTGCACTTTGATTTTGGTCACTTGTACACGGAAGCCATTCCGTATCAGTTCACAGAGCTCTTCCTTATTCTCCGTGCGGCCATAGGAGACTACCTCGGGCCAGTGTTGCATAATTTACTTAACCATTCTTTTATGTATGGATGTTTAGATTATTTCTGAATTTGTTATTATTGTTGTTGTTGTTTTTGTTTTGTGCCACTGGGAATTAAACCCAGGGTCTTTCTTTTTTTTCTTTTGAGATAGGGTCCCAGTAAATTGTTAACTCTTGCAGTCTGGGCTCAAATTTACAGCCCTCTTGTTTCAGCCTCTCTGAGTCCTGGGATTACAAGTCTGTGCCATGATATGTCTGGTTCTGATATTTTATAGTTACAGACAACTTGGCAGTGAACACAGGTAGTTGTGGTTGTTGGAAGCTCATTTTTAAGGATACTCTGTTTTAGGACTCAGGTTTCCGGTTGAAAGGTTATGTTAGGCATTGCAAGACCCCCTGGAGAGCCTGTGTGCCTTCGCCTTCCCAGGAACTCTTCTCCAAGAGTCACCAACAGAGCATCGTCTCTGTCTCTTCGTTACCATCTCTCCAATTATGCACTGAGTTGGAATATATTAAACATATTTAAGGGCCATTTTCACACAAATTATATTTTGAATCATTATAGGCTGTTTGTCAAATAACTCAATTTTTTTTTATTTTAGAATCTTACAGATGAACAAGTTGGGGCCATAATCTGTGCAATCTAGAAAAATTGAAATGATAAAAGCAGTAGACTTATAGCTACCAGAGACCAGGAGGCAGTCAAAGCTTGATAGTGGTCACGAGATACAAAATTTCCGTTTTAGAGACTCTCTGTACAACATGGTAACCACCGTGAAATGCCATATTTATGAGACACGGCTCGGAAGTTAATTAGCCCAATGCAGGTATTTGACAAGGCATACAAATTTCAAAACCATGTTGTACAACATAAGTTGTATAATTTTGGTCAATTAAAGATAGACCAATAATACTGCCAAGAATGAAGGCATATATTTTCGGCTAGCTACTCAGCAGGCTTTTCTTTTGTACCAGGAACAGAACTTGGCACCTTGCGCTTGTCAGGCGGGCACTGTGCTGCTGAGCTCAGCAGTTGTGTTTAACTCAGCAGAAATATTTGTTAGAAAAGCAAAGATTCATTATTTAATTCTTGTGAGAGTCACTGTCCTCTTCTATGGAATGGTTTAGTTGTTCCTGTCTATATGTGAAGATAAAATGTAATAATATATTTGCATGAAGCTGTTTAAACCTTCAAATAGTTCATTCTCAAGTTACTGTCATTGCACTGAAGGAATTGTGCCTGGTTCCAAACAATGCGGCTGCGTGCTCGCTTTGGACCCATGGTGGGGACATTCCTTCTGCTTTTCATTTGCTGAGGTCGAACAGCACTTTTGTCCGCTACGGATGACATCAACTTATTCATTCAGAAGGCGCTCACTTTCCCACTGTTTCATGATGATTTTTACATATTTGTACCTTACATCAAATGAAATATTTTTTTCTGAGGAGATTATTTTCCAACATGTGACACAGTGTGCGTTGTAGCCAAACAAGTTTAAAAATATTTTGTTGTATAAGTGTAATTTATCTTGTAGGTTGTACACACGTGTGAGGTACAGGGTCATAACTTGATACATGTATACAAGATGCAATGATCAACTCAAGGTTATCAGCATTCCCATCTCCGTGCACGTTTTTTTTGTTGTTGTTGTTTTTTTTGAGACAGGGTCTCGCTTTGTAGTTCAGGCTGGCCCTGAGCTCACTATGGAGCCCAGGCAAGCCTCGAACTCAGCAATCCTCCCGCCTCTGCCTCCCGAGTGCTGGGATGACAGGCGTGAGCCACCACGCCCGGCACTGTGGTATGTGGTATTGATGGCTGGTGGGCGTGAGCCACCACTCCCAGCATTGTATGTAGTTACCAGGATCGAACTCAGGACCTTGCGCTTGTGAGGCAGGCGCCGGAACCACTGAGCTAAATCTCCGGCCCATGTGCACATTTTAAAAAATGGTTTAAAAGCCATTCTAGGATGACTTGAATTGCTCGCTGCTCGACACTCCGAACTCCTCTCTCACTGGCTGTCCTCCGTGCTGCGGCAGGGCTCTGGCTGCAGCTGCTTTTTCACAGGACAGAGCACCAGGCCCTAGCTCCTCTCTCTCACTGGACCTTGGCACCATTCTCTCACCTCCTCCCCTCCTGGCCTGCTCACCACCACTCTGCACACATTTCTGGGCCACAGCGCGACATTCTGATATGTGTGTACAGTGCTTGATCAGATGAGTCACCCACAACCCTTCCTTTGTGTCGGGGACAATTAGATTTTTCTCCAGTGGAGACTTTGGGATATTCAGTTACTGCCAACCATAGTTACTCTCCTGTGCTACAGAACGTGAAACATTATTCTTCTATGCAGTGACTTCACTGTGCCCATTAACTATCCTCTCTCCGTCCTCCTGCCCCCTACAATTCTGCTCTCTACTCCGGGTCCATTATTTAGCTTACACATAGGAGAGAACCTGCAGCATGTGTTTTTCACTTTACCCAGTTCCATCCACATTGCTGCAAATGATCACCTAAAAGATTTCATGCTCTTTTATGGCTGAATAGTGTTCCATTGTTATGGCTGAATAATCCCATTACTATGCCATCAGATAAATATACCTATCTCCGTTCATCAGTTCGTGGACGTGCAGGCTCTTCCCATTTCCTGGCTAGTGTGAGTAGTGCTGCACGTGTCTTTGTAACATATTGATTTCATTTTGTAGATATATCCTGGGAACGAGGCCACTCGATCACATGGCAGTTCTACCTTTAATTTTTTTGAGCAGTAGTCATCTTGTTTTCTACAACAGCTGCACTAATTTATATTCCAGCCAACACTGACTAAAATTTCCCTTTCGTGGCACTCTTGACAGTGTTTGCTTTATATACAGTCCACCAAAACATGTAGACATCAGAAGAAAAAGTTATTTAAATATTTTAATATTAAATTTGTTGAGACACCATGAGTTTAATACAAGTTGCCTTTGTCCTCTACAACAACAGGAGGTGCTCAGAGTGGTAGCCATGAGCCTGCAGACACGCATTAGTACTGCGATCTGCTGAAATGTGTATCTATTTTTTGATGGACTCTCTATATTTATAATATTGTATACATACATTTATTACTATAGATTTATAAGTACACATTTGTTTTGTATTTTATTTATTTTAACTAGGGTAAGTTCACATCTCACTGTGGCTTTGATTTGCACTTATCTAGTTGTCTGAAGATTGTGCGGTATTGTTAAGTTGATTAAAGTTGATTTGCACTTATTTGGTGATTAATGATGTTGAACTTTTTCACATATACCTGTTGCTCACCTGTTCCTCTTCTTCTGAGAAATATCTGTTCTGATTATAATGAAAGGAAAAACATATTCCCAGTGTTGGCCTGGCTTTCAGTTGGAGGTTTTCCCCACCTCATGCTGTTGAGGTGTTTTAGTTCCTTACAAATTCTCGTTATTAATCCCATGTCAGGTGAATAGTTTACAGATAATTTCTTCCATTCTTCAGGCTGTTTCCTTGTTGTGTCCATTGATTTAAGGGCCATTTTAAAATCTTTTTTCTTGGGTGAATTATCTATTTCTATATCTTCCCCACTTTTCACTTGGATTTTTGGCCCTTTGACCCCCTATTTTTTTTGAGACAGGGTCTCGCTCTGTAGTTCAGGCTGCCCTGAGCTCACTATGGAGCCCAGGCAAACCCCGAACTCAACAATCCTCCGGCCTCTTCCTCCCGAGTGCTGGGATGACAGGCGTGAGCTATCACGCCCAGTATTGTATGTGGTTACCAGGGATTGAATCAGGACCTGCTAGGCAGGTGCTGGAACCACTGAGCTAAATCTCTGGCCCCTGACCCCCCCTTTTTTTTTAATTCAAATCACTCTTTACGTTTATGGACTTGCTTATCAGAAACTTTGCCTGAAGTTTGATATTTTTCTTGTGAAATGTCTCAGATTAGAAGTGTTCTCAGTGGCTAGGGGTCCTTTGGATTAAGTTCAAATCATTTGGCCATGTCAGTCATTAACTCTTCCCAATTCTGCTGGAAGTTCTGAACACCCCACGGCTCTAGGCATGGCCCAGTGGCTTCAGTGATCCTCACCATCATCCGGCCAGACAGGAACTGAAGTTTCTTACTGGATGTAACTTCTGTGTGGGCTTGAGAGTAGGGGCTGGAGGTGTTGTCAAGAAGTTGTATGAGGGCCGGGGATTTAGCTCAGTGGCTCTGCATCTGCCTAGCAAGTGCAAGGTCCGGAGTTTGATCCTTGGTTACCACATACCACAGTGCCGGGCGCGACAGCTCATGCCTGTCATCCCAGCACTCAGGAGGCAGAGGCAGGAGGATTGCTGTGAGTTCGAGGATTGCTGTGGGTTCAAGGCTTACCTGGGCTAGATAATAAGTAAGCTCAGGGCCAGCCTGAACTATAAAGTGAGACCCTGTCTCAAAACAAAACAAAACACAAAAAGCCAAAATAAAACAAAACAACAACATTAAAAACAATTGTTAACAGCCTTGGGCAGACAAGCATGGAAAGAAAAAGAAAAAAGTCAGAAATGCCAAGCCAAACACATGATTAACAGGTATCTATTGAGTATGTATTGTGTAAGACACTGTTCTAGGCTGGTGTGTCCATGTGAAACACAAAGCTAAACAAAACCAAGTATCTAGTCCTAACTAAGATATCTTAAACCAACAAGATATCTTGTTGCCTATCTTGACTGGCACCTCTTAGGCCACTTTATTTCTCTATCTGTAATTCTTGTAGAAACACTGCCAGGTTGATGGCATTACAAGAAGAGGAGAGTGAGGCCACAAAATGTTAAAGCATTCTGTCTGGAGTGGCAAAGCTGGACCATTACGTGCTTTAGACTCAGATCTTCTCAGGGAACGTGAGCTACCTCACTGCCTGTGTGAAAGGCCTGCATTTGAGACTGGAAATGTGGCTCACGTGCCTAGCATGTGCGAGGTCCTGAGCACCATCCCTCTCACTGCACACTCACACGCACTCACATACACATGATCCTGGGTTTTAAAATTTGCCGGGCGTGGTGGCTCACGCCTGTCATCCCAGCACTCGGGAGGCAGAGACAGGAGGATTGCTGAGTTCAAGGCTTGCTTGGGCTACACAGTGAGCTCAGGGCCAAGCTGAATTACAAAGTGAGACCCTGTCTCAAAAACGAAATTAATTCTTTTTTTTTTTTTGAATGAGTTCATAACAATTGGAGTTGGTACATGCACCCAACACATCTCTATTCTTCTTTCATAATTTTCTTCTCTTTCCTTCCTTCTCCCTCCATCTTTTGGCCCCTCTTGACTTTTGTAACAGCTCTCTCTCCTTACTTCCTACTGTCTCTCTTTAATTTTGCTCTCTATTCTGTGGGTTTCTGATATAAGACCAATCATGCCATATTTAAGCTTGTGTGTCTGATTTAAAGAATCATTAACTTGACTAAATCTTAGTGTCAAGGCCAATGCATTGATAAATGACACGTGCTTGTTAGGTGGCTGAATCTAGAATGTGTGATACTAAGCCTAAGGCTGTGTGATGCAGTATTTTTTTTTTTTTGAGACAGGGTCTCACTTTGTGATTCAGGCTGGCCCTAAGCTCACTATGGAGCCCAGGCAAGCCTCGAACTCAGCAATCTTCCTGCCTCTGCCTCCCGAGTGCTGGGATGACAGGCATGAGCCACCACGCCCGGCACTGTGGGATGTGGTACTGATTGCTGGTGGGCGTGAGTCTCCACGCCCAGCATTGTATGTGGTTACTGGGATCAAACTCAGGACCTTGCGCTTGCGAGGCAGGCGCCGGAACCACTGAGCTAACCCTCCGGCCCCCCAAAGACACATTCTTCTTTCATGCAACATTCTCAAAATGAGATGTGTGTCTATGATCAACGATGTCTTACAGTACATGAAACATGTTACATTTTTCAAAGAAATAATGTGGGCTGTATGTTGACATGGATATAGATGAACTGTATCTCGAGAGAGGTGAGACACGTAGGTACAGCTACAGACATAGATGTAGCGGAGCCGGAGCTGGAACTCAGGGCTTTGCAGTGCTAAGCAAGTGCCCTACTGCTCATCTCACCCCAGCCCGAGGGGTCCCTGTTTCCGCCCTGCCTGGGGCGGCAGGTGTGGAAACTAAGGCAAAGGAACAGAAGTAGAACTTCTGCATTAGGTTCTAGTCTCCTGCGAGTCGACTTCACACGGTGAAGTAATAATTAGGCAGAAATGACGCTTAGAGAAGCTGAGCTCGGGCCTGATCCATGCTGCTCTGGCTAGCACACACCCCAAACCCCAGCCTGCCACAGCTTTCGTTACTTATATTAAGAAAAGACCCAGGAGGGCAGGGCAGACACCAGGAGTCCTGGAGAGGTCATGCGGCCGAGGACCCCACAGGGCAGAGCAGACACCACAGTGGCAAAGTTAGGTAGATCCTGGTGCAGTTCCACCCTGAAGCATCGTAGCACATGGGACCAGAGAGTCCTTGTCGCTACCAGAGGTGAAGGTGAGTTAAGTCCCAAGTCCGACTGCAGGAAGGCCTGGTCACAGTTTCAAGCGTGCAGTTATTTCTCCCAAACAGGATTGTTCCCAGCAAGCACGCCTAGGCGGACTGAGTGCAAGGACTGTGCGGGGACCATTTGAGGGCCTGCGTGTGGCCTGCGCGTCCGTGTTCCGCGAGAACCTCCCTCCCGAGTGAAAGCTCCCTGCCCTGCCGCGTCTGGACAGTGCTCAAGGCCTGCGGCGCTCTGGGGCCCGCGGCGTCCCGATGCTTCGGAGCCAGCACCGGGAGAACTGGCAGACAGCTTGTTGCCCTGGGAAGGCAGATGACGGGAAGAGGCAGTAAACAGGCTCAGAAGGGCCGCCTCAGGGATTAGCAGGGCGGACCCTGGGAGCGGCCAGGCTGCGCTCCTGGGGTCTGGAGTCCCTTTCAACTCTCCAGGGTAGAGCTGACAAGCAGCAGAAGCTGCGTCTTATCGGAATGCCTCGGGACCCTGGAATGGCAGCGCCTCCTGAAGTGCTCTGTTTGCATTGAGCCAAATCCTTGCTCAGGAATGGAATCGTTAGAAAACCGGAACCCCGTGATATTGAACTTAAGCTGGACGAAGATGTACTAGCCATTTCGAATCCCCCAAACAAAAATCTTTTGTTAAGTGATACAATATTTATGTGAATGAGTGCTAGCCCTGGGGGGGGCACTAGGCGGCCTGCATGAACGTCTGCCTCCCGTGCTTGGCAGAGAGCGGGAGTGTTTGTGGGTTTCTCTCCCAGTCTCTTCATGAAAGCTGGGGCTCGCTTGGGTGAGAGGATAAAGGAGCGGGGAGCCCTGAGGTCCCTCCCTTCGCTCTTCACCTTGTGACAGCCAACAAGACTGACTTCATCGCACAGCGGGATTGATATGCAAATTCCTTCCGACTAATTGGCTTCCGCAGCTGTCTCCAGAGGGCGGTGGACTCTTCGCAAAGTGCTGTCTAGGCTGCACGGAGAACCTCAGAACGACTTAAGTGAATATCAATGAATCTTTACCAACTAATAATGACGGGGACCCTGGGAAGCGTGATGCGGATTCGCTGTAGTGAGGAAGGGGGAGTCCTGATTTGAATCTGGGGGAAGTGAGATTTTCTTTGGGTTTTGCAGAACCCGGGAAGGCTTCTTTGATCTGAAACCCTTGAAAGCCCTGCCAGTGGCTTCTTGGACATGTCATGTGGTGAGGGTAGGACGGGTCACCAGCCTCCCCCTTTCCCGGGATGGTGAAACTCCGCGGCCCCAAGTTAGCAGGCAGTCACCTCCCCTTGCGCACGCCGGCCTCGGGTCTGGGCAGCACGGCGGAGCGAGCTGCTGGGCGCAGGCCAGCGCGTCCTCGCCGAGCAGAGCGGCCGTGCAACTGTGCGAGCAGAGCTCTTCGGCTTTCTGCCCCCAGGAACTCACCGACTCACACCGCATCGGGCCAAAGCGGAGCGGACTAAGCCCCAGACCAGACAGAGCAGCAAGTGATAAACAGATAATTCCAGGAGCAAAATAAATGCTAGATAATGGGAAACGGGAGCATAGGTCTTTGCAAAACGGAAGGGAACCAACAGATGGGGGAGGGGACAGAAACAGAATGAGCACGTGGCCAGCTCCCCTCAGACTGTGCTCCTCACGTGCAGCAGACGTGGGCTAATGGGGCCGCCCTCGGGCTGTTCAGGGGCTCTGCAGGACATGCCTCGGGCCGGGCTTCGTCTCCTTCCTTTCCTCTGGCCCCACTGGACATTCCAAGGTGTGAAGGGACCACAGAAAGGTGCAAGACCATTCGCAGAAACAGTCTAAGAGTACTGGGACAAAAAGACAGTCCATACAGGCCCCAGGGGACAGGCTCTCGCTGTGTAGTTCGGGCTGGCCCTGAGCTCACTGTGTAGCCCAGGCAAGCCTGGAACTCAGCAGTCCTCCTCTCTCTGCCTCCCGAGTGCTGGGATGACAGGCGTGAGCTACCACGCCCAGCACTGTGGTGTGTGGTACCGGGGATCAAACTCAGGACCTTGTGCTTGCCAGGCAGACGCCGGAATCACTGAGCTAAATCCCCAATCACAGTATATACAAATTTATTATGTGTTAAGGGTCTTGGTTCTGACGCGGAACTGGATAATTATCTATTGCAGGCAGTCCCTAATGAACGTAGTGCTCATAGCATGCCCCTAAACACCTTTTGCAGTTTGGAGTTCCATGTGTGGCATTTTAAAATGGTACAGGTATAGGTGTGTGTATAAACATAGATGGATATACTTTAAATACTGAAGAATTTAAAAGTCAATTGCAAAGCTGGGAATGGTGATGTACACCCGAAATCCCAGCACTGGGGAGGCCGAGGCAGGAGGATCACATGAGTTCAAGGCCAGTACAGGCTACAGAGTATGTTGAAGGCCAGTGTGGACTACTGAACAAGAGCCTGTCTTAAAAACCAACCCCCCCCTCAAAAACAAATCAAACAAAAAGAATAAAACCCATACGTGCAAATCACCCCAGTTATTGTCCAAATGGGCAGTAAACCCACAACCCTGCAGTCAGCCTAATTATTATCTAAGTGGGCAGTTGTGGCGTGGGTATGAGGATAGCACTCACCCCCTGGAAGCTGGGGTCAGTGTATAAAGAGCTTTATAACATTTATAACTTCGGCACCTATATGATTCTGTGACACAGAGAGGTTTACAGGTTTATGTGTGTTACACCTGCCTCAAATGAACAACGATCGAAGTCCCACCAACAGCTGTTTAGCTAAGCATATCAGTTAATTGTGCTATTGCTATATGAATTCCACATTTTTTAAACAAAATGACATTTTAAAACAGTAAAGAAGGATACACTTGAGTCATGTGTAGGAAAAGGGGTATGCCCTGTGGCCATAAGGTTGAGTGAAATAAATCAGACATACAAGCTTCAATGTCACATGGTTTCCTTATTTGAGGAACCCAGAGTATAAAGAGCAAAATAAGAGACAGAGTATAGGAAACAGTGAGGTAGATCTTTTGCAGAGGAGAAGGGATCAAGAGATGGGGGTGGGGGTGAAGGGAAGGGAGGGAACGGGAATGAGAAAGGAATGAAGATGTGTGTGTGCGGCAAACACACTAAGAACAACTTTTTTTTTTTTTTGAGACAGGGTCTCGCTTTGTAGTTCAGGCTGGCCCTCAGCTCGCTATGTAGCCCAGGCAAGCCTGGAACTCAGCAATCCTCCTGTCTCTGCCTCCCGAGTGCTGGGATGACAGGCGTGAGCCACCACGCCCCGCACTGTGGTATGTGGTATTGATGGCTGGTGGGCGTGAGTCTCCACGCCCAGCATTGTATGTGGTTATAGGGATCGAACTCAGGACCTTGCGCTTGTGAGGCAGGCACTGGAACCACTGAGCTAAATCTCCGGCCGAAGAACAACTTTTAAACACTATAAAAACCAATATTGATGATTTCGAAGAAAACTCACATTACCTAAAAGAAACACAAAATACCAAAGCAGCAGTCGCGGTTATTTTCCCCTTTGGGTGACTGCACCTCAGGAAACCAACCCGGGCCTCGGGAACGTCACCCAACTATTTGCCCGGGGTGCCCCGCCAGCTCTCCAAACGGAAGCCCCAGGGTCGCCGCTTGCTCGCCTGTCTGCCACTCTCCTGCCACCCCTGGCCTGCTGCTCTGCTGGCTCATAAGGGCTGGGAAGATGCTGTCTTCCATGTTTGGTTTACTGGGCTCACCACACCCTCAGCAGGACTGTCACTATCTGCTCCTCTCTCTCTTTCATGTGTGTGTGCATGGATGCGCGCGCACACACACACACACACACACACACACACACACACACACACACTCTGATATGCCCACACAGAGGCATGCCAGTTTGATCTCTTAACAGCCAGGACCAAGGCGGTCAGTCTGGACCCCAGTACTTCGCATAGTGTCTGCCCTACCAGCAGGTCTCTAATTCACTAGGGAAATCACTGGCTTTATATTCATAATAACCCTCATGACCTTCTTATGATTTACTTGCATTTTTTGTTTTGGTGGTACCAGGGATTGAACTTGGGTCCTTGTGCTTCCAAGGTAGGTGCGGTAGCATTTGAGCTAAATCCCCAGCCCTTTATTTGCATTCTTAAAAGAGAAAACCCTAATATTGCCTGAATTCTATATTTTTCAGGGAAATAGTAAACAGGAGAATACCCTCTACAGCTCCTGAAGCCACCCACCCCACAGGGTGATGGTCATTCCTAAAGCACTGTGCTCTGTAGACTTCCTCATTTTGTTCTGTATTTATGAGTACTTGCTTACACAAGTATGTAGCTAGATAAAAATGCATTCATTTAAAAAATAAAATTGCAATCATGTTAGACATTTAAGACTGCAATTTATTCTTTCATTTAGTAAGTTTAATATGTATGTTTGTGTAGAAATGCACCCTCTGGTTTTTAATGACAACCTAGTATTCCACTGTTTGGAAATCAAATAATTTTCTATTCACAGGTACTTAGGTTTGTCCTATGTTTCTAAGTGCATGGTTATTCATAACTAGACACAAATATATAGCTTTTATGATGTTTGTTTCACACTTGTTTTAACATCCTCGAATATATACTTTTGTATGTATGTAATAATATTTTTGTACAACAGATTATGAATTCTTGGAAATGGAATTTCAGTGTCATGGGGAATATAGACATAAAATTTCATATTTTGTATTTTTTTTGAGACAGGGTCTCTCTTTGCAGTTCAGGCTGGCCCTGAGCTCACTATGTAGTCCAGGCAAACCTCGAACTCAGCAATCCTCCTGTCTCTGCCTCCCGAGTGCTGGGATTACACGCATGAGCCACCACGCCCAGCACTCATATTTTGTATTTTTAACCTGAAAATGACTTCTTAGTATTTTTCATGCAGCTTTCGATTGACTTTAAAATTTTTATGCTTACAATAATTATTAACCCTTTGTTGAATATTTTGTGAATACTTATCCTGGTCTATTTCTTGCCCTTTTCCATTGTTTGTACGTATTTTTTTTTTTTTGCTTTTGAGACAGGGTCTCGCTTTGTATATTTGTATGTATTTTATCATATAGTTTTAAAACTTTTATGTAATCTTATCATTATTGTTTCACTTTTAGGCTTCTGGCTTTAGGTAATCTACCTCAGCATAAAAGTGTTCTTTTGTATTTTTCCGTAAAACTCCACAGTTCTGGTCTGGGTGTAGCTCAGCAGCGCAGGGCTTGCGTAACATTTACCACAGAGCCACCGCAAGCTCTGCAGGTTCATGTTCACATCTCTAATTCATCTGAATTTTGTGTAAGATGTGTATTGGGGCTCTGAGCATGTTTTCTTCTGAACACTGTGGAGATATTTAATCATCTCTGCATTCTGAGTGTTGAGCAATGCTTATTTCCCCCACTGAATGGACAGACTGGTGTTACCATGGATTCCATTAACACACAAATATGTATGTTGATTTCTAAACTGCCTATCGTGTTCCGCTGATCAACTTAGCTACTTTTGTGCTGGGACCAGTTTTATTGCTCAGGCTCTGTACTAGATTTGATCTTCGGCACATATGTTATCCCTTATTATTCAATTTTTTTCCATTTATAATTGCATTAAATCTTCCAGAAAAAATTCAGAATCAATTTGCAAAGCTCAAAAAAAAAAAACACCAGTGATACTTTGAAACATTTCCATATTAATTTGCAAAATATCTGCATTTAGCTGTAATGGTTGCAGTTGTCAATCTAAAGTAGGTGGCATTATTTTATTAATAAGGCAGCTGACGTTTAGACCAAGGACAGCAGAAGGGAACTGTCTCAGGGGACCGGACAGGTTAATGACAGAGCAGGGCCAGTGGAGGGAGGGAGGGAGGGAGGGAGTGGGGGAGCGGGACCCGAGGGTGAGGGCACTGCGAGGAGAAGCCCAAGATCGCCGCGCGAAGGCAGCCGTGCCGGGGTGAGAGGCCAGGGCCTCCGAGCTCACAGAGGCGCCGTGTGGCGTGCGAGCGCGTGGACAGGCCGCCCTCCGCAGGTCCTTCCTGAACGTGCCAAAGCTCTGGGTGACAGCTCAAGTCACGAGACTCCTGCCTGCGCCCAGACCCCCAGTGTCTCGGTGCAGCCAGGCCCGGGAGGTGAAGGCCGTTTGCAGCGGTGCTCCAGTCGGGGGTGTTCGGATAAGGCGTTGTGGCAGCACCTCCGAGACAGGATACCCAGTGGAGCCAGGGTGCCCGCCAGCACCGGCTCACCGGGGGCCTTGGGCCGGTCCTGGAAGCACAGACGCACAGTCCACCACGCGCCCTGTACCGGCCCTGGAAGACCAGGCCGAACGGAGCCGGGGCGAGCTGCGGGGCCAGGCAGAGGACCGCGGGGGTGGGCACTGCTTGGAGCAGGGGGTGTGCAGCCTCCAGACGGGGGGCCGAGGGGGGGCTCGGGGAGGCCGAAGGCCCGGCGATGGGAGGGAGCGGCTGGGGCCAGGCGCTGAGGCGGGCGGAGGGGATCGTGCGGGCGGAGGGCGCAGGCCTCTGCAGAGCAGGGAGACCCGGAAGCCGAGGGCCTGCAGCCTCCCCGGGCAGGATCTCCTCGGGGCACGAGTGGCCCTCGGCTCTCGGGCGGGCGACGTGCTGGGGACGCTGCTTACACAGGACTCACGGACCAGGTGTCCTTCGCCTCCCGGTGGGTGGGGGCTGGATAGGAGGCGGAGGCCACGCGGGGGGCCGTGGGCAGCCCCGGCCGGGGAACCTGGTCACTCCGCCCGGGCATGAGGCACGGGCTTAATCAGGGACACGAACTCACGGTCACAGGCCAGGAGCCGGCCCGGGCACGCGAGCTGCCCGGCGCAGGTGGGAGCCGCGGGGAGCCCAGCCCCGCCGGCCTGGCGCGGCACCGTGACGAGAAGATCTCCGTGGGACTTTGTCTCTGGCGCTCTGGGAGACACTTCATACTGGTAAAGTGCACGTCAGGAAAAAAATAGCTGCAATCGTTCAGATTTTGGTTTCGGAAATTTATTAGTGCAGGTGCTGGGGGCAGCCCAAGCCGGCGCGGTTGCACGTGAACTCCCTGGCACGTCGCCGGCCTTTGGTGGCTTTGCAGTGTCCCCGGCCCGAGGCACTGAGCAGAAGCTTTGTCCTCAGAGGGAAGCAGGACAAGCCAGGCAGCTCCACGAGCCGGGGAAGGGGAAGAGAAACGTGGGGACAGGCGGGGGCGGGGCCCGGGTGGGAAGCGGGGTGGGGGGCTGGCCTTGCAGCTCCAGTGGGAAGAAGAAAGGAGCGGTGGTGGGCCGTGGGAGCTGGCCAGAGCGGCGGGCGAGGGGCCGCAGAACAGCCGACTTGCAGGGCTTCAGGAGGAGGAGAAAGAGCTCAGCGGACCCAGCCTTGATGGACTCAGAATGCGAGAGGTCGCCCCGTGGAAAGAGCTGGAGGGAGGCGGGGCGGGAGTCCGGGGCCTTCAAAGCCGGCCTCCAAGGGCTCATTCAGACGACACAAACGAGGATCACAACTTCGCTCGGGACGTGTTCGACAAGTGGGCTAAGAATGCAGAAGGCCGCAGAGGCAGCCGCTGGGGCCCTGGGGGAAGGGAAAGGGGATGTCACTTGAGCGTAAGACAAGGCTGAATACAAAGAAGACAGTGTATTGCGGGGGAGGCCAAGGGGGCTGGGGGCTCTTCACAGCGAGGGGAGCCGGAGGGGGCTGGGCTTCTCACGCACCCCGCACTTTCTCGGACCCGTGAGATGTGGGCTTCACACACACAATTGTGAAGGTAGGCAGGAGAAAGCAGCGCTGTGAGCACAAAAAGCGAGAAAGACACGCAAAGGGGCATTATGGGAGCGAGGAGGCGCCGGGAGAGAAGGGGCCCGTCCACCGATCCCACGCACACATCGCTGGGAACAAGTGGGGGCGGCCGCACACTTGGGAATCAAAACTCACCTGCAGTCCGGTCTTGGGAAGACGCAAGGCGCGGGACACACACGGTGGGCAGCGCACTTAATGCCAATGAAATGTGGGCATCAGATGGCAGAAGGGGAAGGTTGCTGCTGCATTACTGCACTGGAAGGATCCCTCAGGGTGAGCTCAGTGCCCGTGTAGAAGCCGCTCTTCGCCGAGCTGCTCTGATGGCCAGCGGAGCTCTGTGGAGCGGAGGGCCGTGGGCATGCGACTGCCACCAAGGCCCTTGGGAGTGTAGCTGGGGCCAAGCATGGGCCCTGGAGACACAAGGCCCTGTTGTCTACTGCTGCCCTCGAGGGCCTCAGCAGACATGGTTTCTTATCTGAAAAGCTGGCACAGCCATAACTCACGCTCATGGGGCTGTGGAAGAAACTGAGTCAGCGCTGGGTCTGCACTGACCCAGGGGCTAACGGCCCTGGCACTGTCCTGCAGCTGTCTGTAGTGAGAAACTTCCTTGCAGATCGTAATGTCTGGGTGAAGCCCATACTCAGGAGAATGGAGTTTCCCTTCAACCTGTTCACTCCTGAAGCAGCTCTCAAATGCCGTCTCACCCTCCATGCCAAGGGACAGGCAGCACATGTCTCGACATGGGATGCAAAGGTCGAAATCAGCTGTGGAGTAAAAGAAGGATCATCTAAGGACAGGCAGGCCCTGCATGCTCTGGGATGTATGATGGATATTGTGAAATAGAGAAAGTTTAGAATGTTTTTTTTTTGTTTTTGAGACATGGTCTCGCGTTGTAGTTCAGGCTGGCGCTGAGCTCACTATGTAGCCCAGGCAAGCCTTGAACTCAGCAATCCTCCTGCCTCTGCCTCCCCAGTGCTGGGATGACAGGCGTGAGCCACCACACCCGGCACTGTGGTGTGTGGTATTGATGATGACTGGTGGGCGTGCGTCACCACGCCCAGCATTGTATGTGGTTACTGGGATCGAACTCAGGACCTTGCACTTGCAAGGCAGGCACCAGAACCACTGAGCTAACCCTCCGGCCCCTGAAAACTATTTTTTGATTCAGCAAAAAATTATATGTATCTATAACAGACAAATGAATTTAAAAATTGTTTCATTGGTCCATGTTTTTAGTACATAATAATTACACTTGTCATTTATTCTTCCCCTCCATCTCTGGGACCCCCTCTTCCATATACAATTTTGTACATGTTTGCAGTGCAATAATCACTTTCCTTGTAAGAACTTGGCACATGCGCATAACACATCACAATCCCCCCATTTAAAAAATATAATTTTCCTCCCTTCTCACCTTCCTCTCTCCCTCTCTTCGTTTCCTTCCCACAACCTAATGACCTGTCTCTCTATTCCTATTGTTTACCTTTTGTTTTGCTCTTTATTGATACTTTGGGTTTCTCACATAAGGGCAACCTTAAGATATATAAGCTTGCGTGTCTGGTTTACTTTCCTTAGCGCCATGGTCTCACGGTGCACCCATTTCCCTAACATGCCTCGGGGTTCTCCTTCTCTCTGGCAGAGTAGTGCTCCATCGTGTGCCAGTGCCACATTTTATCCAGTCACCTGTTGACGGACGTAAAGGCTGCTTCCAAGATTTAGCTGCTGTGAATTGTGCTGCTACATACATTGGTGTATCAGTCAGTGTTTACTAGACAAGCAGACAAAACACAAGATATACAAATATATAAGAATCTGTAAGATTGACTTATGGTGGCGCCCACTGGATCAGGTCAGGAAGAGCACAGAAAGTCTGTCGGCGCACTGGGCACTAAAGCATTCAGTTGAACATCTGGAACCCACTTCAGTGTCCCGTGTGACTCTGTATCAGGAGGCCAGTGCAATGGAGGCTGAAAAGTTTGCCCTGGAAGCCAGGGGACGATGTGAAGGGTGAAGGCGGAGACAAGCTCCTCCGAAGAAACAGAAGCAGATCTGTTCTTCCCATTTCTCCTTTATATGGTCTGGGAAATGAGCCGCCCTAGGGTGGGTCCCATGCCTTAGGGTGTGGAATTGCTGAACCTATTTAGGCAAGCTTCTCCCAACCAAACCTCTCGAGCAGACACAATCGATCAGCCATCACAATGGGTGGGCACAGGTCACTATAATATGATGTCTTTAGCTCTTTTGGAAAGACACCGAGAGGGACACTAGCTAGGTCAAGTGAAATTTCTAGGTTTAGTTTTTCTGGGAAATCCCCATACTGATTTTCATAGTGGTTATATAAGTTTACAGCCCCTACCACCCATGAAGAAAGGCTCCTTTCTTTCCACAGCTTCACCAGTGTTTGTTATTACTTGATTTCTTGATTGGCCAGTGATGTAGAATGTTTTTTATGTATTCCTTGGGTATTTGTACTTCTCCTGAGAAGGGTCCATGTATTTCAGTGGTCCTTTTTTGATTGGGTCTTGTAATTTGAGAGGGTCTAATTTTTTGAGTTTTAAAAATATATTCTAGATACTAATCCATTGTCTGAAGAATAGCTAGATATTTTTTCCCCATTTTGAACAAGTAAATTTTTGGCATACATAATTCTAAAGTTAAAGGTGTTTCAGTTTAATGAATATGATTTGTATGAAGGTGAACTAGAACTTATCTATAATCATACATTAGATTTGATACCAATAAATTTACTGAGCAAAGAGTGGTGTGGGAAGTAGTTACATTTGTCAAATCATGGGTGAACTGTGACATAGACTGGCTATGGGTGAAAGATGTCAGTAAAAATCAAGAATATTCTGGGAAAATCATGTAACTTATAGTAAAGGTATTGTATTCTTTATTATTATTTGTCCATTATATACTGTAGTTATTTTAGATCACTAAAACGTCTCTATTGATGCTAGAATACCCTTACTATTAGAAAAAAATACTTCCTACAAACCAAAGCATAGTTAAATAGCTGTAGCAAATCAGCTCAGAGGATGTTTTAGGCTCAGGATTCATTTCCGCCGTGCGCACCCTTCTCTGCTTATCTCAGTCTCGGTTTGTAGATCATAAAGACAAATTCTTGTCTTCTATCTTTGTTTTGGTTAGTGGATATAGATTGTGAGAAATAAGCAGATAATGGAACACCAAGGCCTTGGAATTAAAGCAAACGTCCCCTCCATGACTCTCTAAATGTCTTTAGAGATAAGTGATGAAATATTATGGTCGTTTTGCTGAAGAACAATCAAAGTAGAAGACATTAAAATCAGAAAACAGGGTTTAGCTCAAGTGGTACCATACCTACAGTGGAAGCACAAGGGCCTGAGTTCAATCCCTGGTACTGCAAAAAAAAAAAAAAAAAAAAAAAAAGTGCTAAAATCAGAATGCATTCTAATATATTAGAGAAAGCTAATAAAACTTTGGCTTTTGTTAAACATATAGACATATACACTCATTTTCATATGAAAACCTTCAAACACACATAAAATAGAGTAATATAATGAAAGCCCCTATACATACCCAGATTCAGGCTTAACAGCTTTGGTAGACAGTCTACTTCTTCTGAGTTTCCAAGGCTCTTCTTTATTCTTCTTATGCAGCTCCATGCATTTTCCAGTGATGTGAACTCTTTTGCTTTTTGTTAATTCATGCTAGTAATATTGAATGATGCCTTCACTTAGGGAATTTGGAGCAGGCACTTAATATACTCTGCTCATTTTAAAATCCTTTAACATTCTGGTCCCTTTCGTCATCTTAGCATCTCTCCTTAGGTAATTAGTTAGTTAAATACTAATTTGTTAGGTTTCTCATGTAAGAGAATGCATGTGATATTTAGCTTCCTGACTACAGCTTATTTCACTTAGTATTGTGATCTTGAGTTCCATCTGTTTTCCTGCGAAGGACATTTCATGTTTTATGGCTCAATAATACTCCTTGGTTTGTATATACCCCTTTCTTCCCATTCATCTGTTGACAGACAGTGGGCAAAGTTTTCATAGTTAAACTATTGTGGATTGTGTCACTCTAAATATGGGTATTCATGTGTGACTATAGTACACCATCTTTGATTCTTTCGGGAATGTACCAAGAAGTGGTATAGCCAGATCTAATGATATTTCTATTTTTAACTTTTTCAGGATTCTCCATGTTGATTTCCATAATGATTCAAGTGTACATTCTCATTAATAATATAGGAGGATCTCCTCCATTCTCACCAGTGTTTGTTGCTTTTTATGTCCTTGATGATAGTCATTCTAACTGGGATGAAATAGAATTTCTTAATGGCTAAAGATGTTAAGTATTTTTCTCCATACACTTACTGGCCATTTGTAATACTTTTGAGAAGTATCTATCCAGCTCATTTGTTATTTTTTTTTCTTTCTGAGACAGGGTCTCGCTTTGTAGTTCAGGCTGGCCCTGAGCTCACTATG
>PVIC010031710.1:0-21131 GCA_004025085.1 Thryonomys swinderianus | reverse complement strand
GGGGCTGGGAGAGCGTTGGAGCTTAGCTGGTGTCAAAGCCAGTGGTTTTTTTAATCCCATGACCCTGCATAACTCTTATTTGGGCTCTAGTCAGCTGGACGAGTAACTCAAATTTCAACCCACATTCAAACAATTCCACCTACTGGTATATAGAGGCTTGAAAAATTACTCCCAGCATATTTTAAAAATAAGGTGCCACTCCACACTCATTATGGGCTGACTGATTTAAGAGGAAATCTGCATCCCCTTGTACACTGGGAAAGCTGGAATTCTGCTGTCAAGTCCTCCGTATTGAGAACTTTCAAGGGCATGCAAGCTATATGGTGTTTTCTTTTTTATTAGTAATTTTATTGGTACAACACTCCACCATGAGAATTTGGACCAGTATATGACCCAACTTAATTCTCATTTTTCCCCTTCCCCTACCCACCCTACCACCCCCCACCCCTACATACACAAAAGTTGTTCCCTTTTTTTAACCATCAATTTTTTTCTTTCCTCATTATTTAACCCATTATTTATTCCCTTTGAATATTTGCTATTTCACATATCAATCATGCATTCCAGAACACATTTACAACTTCAGTTTCTCATACCAGAGAAAAGATACAATATTTACACATCTGTGACCTATTTATTTCACTTAGGAGTATGTCCTGAAGGTACGTCCATTTGAGTATAAATGGTTCAAGCTCATCATTCTTTATGGCAGCGTAATACTCCATTTTTTTAAAGCACATCTTCTTTATCCAGTCTAGAGTTGATGGGATTTGGGTTGTTTCCCAGATTTAGCTATCACAAACTCAGCTGCTATAAACATGGGTAGACATGTGTCACTGTGATAGTAACTCTTTTGTGTATATCCCAGCAGGGGAATAGCAGGGTCAAATGGAACCTCTAATCCCAGTTTTTGGAGGAATCTCCACACTGATCTCCATAGTGGTTGTACTAGTCTACATTCCCACCAACAGTGGAGAGGGGTTCCTTTATAGGGTGTTTTTTTTTTTAACTACAGTGATTTCAGAATATGGAAAAGTGAGATTTTAAAACTCCTTTACACTTTGTGAAAAAGTAAAAACAAAGTTAATGTTTACTGTTTTGTAATTTGAAGTACTACAAATTTAAGACAAAAATATCAAGAAATTGGAGGTCTCCTTTAGTAGAAGGCATATTTTATTTTTTGAAGTGATAATTTGCTTCATGCAAAGAATTGGAGTATATTCCACTTAGCTAAATGTTTTACTGCAAAATTTAAAAAAAATTAAACCAGGCATGCCAATAATCCCTGCACTTGAGAGACTGATGCAGGAGGATCGCTATGAGTTCAAGGCCAGCCTAGGCTATGTAGAAAGACCTTGACTCAAAAAGAACAAAAATTAAATAATATTGTTAAATATTTTAAAAACAAAAATGTTACATTAAATACTAAGTATTATCTGAATTAATAGTTCTTCAGTTAATCTAAAGAGAAAATGAAATGAGTTTATATTTAAAAGCTTCTGTGCAGCAAAAACAAACCACCAACAGAGCAAAAAGATAACCTACAATGTAGGAAGAAGATGCAACTGTCAGTTTCTCGGACAAAGGTCTAGCTAGCTCATTTCAGATGTTTAGAATCCCCATACTCACATGTTCAGGTTCATGGTCAAGTAGTGAAAGAGAACCACTCATGCTTTTAATCCGCAGCAACATCAAGGAAGCTATGAAGCGAACAGAAGGACAATTTCAGTATAAACCCTGCAAAATAATCTACTTTGAATGTGAGCTCAATCCACTTGTTTTTCAAGGTATTCAGATTTCTTAAGATGTCACACGTCAGTATTTTAAATCACACTTCACTCTAGCCTCATTTTATATATATATTTATTTATTTGTTTGTTTGTTTGTTTATTTCTCAGGGCTGCACAAAGCCTCCCATGCACATTCACTGGCTTCTGGTGCTGCCTGGTGAGGATTCTGGTCACAGTGGTAAGATTTCTCTCTAATGGGACTTTTTACAAAGAACCTGGGAAGCCCTGAATGTTTAGAAGTGGCTGTGCAGATATTCTGGGAATGCTCCTGTCTGTGGCCTGGCCTGTTTACCTCAGATGAGCCTTGGAAGTGTCATCTGGGATGCTAATTATTTTTTCAGAAAACACTTCTTGTACAAAGAAACGGGATCTCAATGTACTGTACTGGGTCTTGGGGGCGAATATAAATCAAGTTTGGTCCCATAAAGAGGTAACAGAAAATTATTTAAGTGTGAGTTCCTGCCTCTTTGTGGTTTTAAATGAAGCATTTCAGACTGTGATGAAGATGGTTGTTGAAGTAACATAATCATCAGTGTCTTCGATGTGCTGTTGACCCTTTGTGAAATTTAAATTTCAGAACCACACCAGGATGGGTGAAACATGCACTTTACTGGTCCCTTAGGTTTATGGGAAAGTTAACTAAACCTGGACATGGTGGCAATGATTGGAGTCCCAGCTGCTTGGGAGCTGAGATAGCCCAGGAGTTTGAGGCGAAGCTGGGCACCTCTTTCCTTCAGCTCATGGCCTCCAGCCGCCTCCTACAGCTCTGACTGAGGCTAATGCTCAGGGACTGACACTGAGCCCCCCGCCCCAGTGACACAGGATGGCAGAAAACACACTAAAATTAAACATTTCTTCACCTTCTAACCCTGTCATAACCTTCACCTGTCTGAGTTTATTTCCTCAGGTGTAAAAATGTCCTCATTATATCATGAGATCATGCCAACCGGTACATTAGTTAACACTAAATGACTATGCAATACCTGGCTTAAAAAGTTTACTTTTGGGCTAGAGGGTTAGCTCAGTGGTTCCGGTGCCTGCCTCGCAAGCGCAAGGTCCTGAGTTCGATCCCTGGTTACCACATATAATGCTGGGCGTGGAGACACGCCCACCAACAATCAACACCACATACCACAATGCGGCACATGGTGGCTCACGCCTGTAATCCTAGCACTTGGGAGGCAGAGACAGGAGGATTGCTGAGTTCGCGGCGGCTTGCCTGGGCGCCATAGTGAGCTCAGGGCCAGCCTGAACTACAAAGTGAGACCCTGTCTCAAAAAAAAAAAAAATGGCCAACATGGATGTGAAAAATGTTCAACATCCCTTGTTATTGGAAAATGAATATTAAAACAAAGTTAAGGTGCCACCTTGGGCCAGGGATTTAGCTCAGTGGTGTCATCTCCTGCCTTGCAAGCACAAGGTCCTGAGTTCAATGCCCTCTACTTTTTTTTTTTTTTGAGACAGCCCTCTACTTTTTAAAGAAAAAAAAGACATTGAACTTGAATTGCATTACAAATTTTTAAAAAGAGCAAGTTCCCACCTTACTCTAGAAAGAATGACAATCATCAAGAAATCAAAAAGCAACTAGTGCTGGTGGAGCTCTGCTCCTACATTGTTGGTAGAATGCAAATTAACACAACTGTTTTGGAAATAGACACAGAATTTCTGAAAGAAAATGTAACCCATTCCATATGACCTGGCTCTCCCTCTACTAGGTACCTCTACCGCAGAGCTACAGCCAGCACACTACGGCAGTATGTATGTACAAATGTTTTGGCGGTGCCGTCGATAATAGCTAAGGCCTAGAAGCAGCCTTGTAGTACACCTTGCTAAGCGGACTGGATAAAGACAGAGTGGTATCTAACAGTAATGAAATCCTGTTGATGTACAACCAAGGACAACTGTGAGACATTCATAGGAAAATGGATCCCACTGAAAGTGTAATGTGGAGGGTTGTAAGTCAGACAAGCAAGCATAAGGAGCATAAAGCGGGGACAGAGAACATTTAGAAGTTTCGGTGCTTAGCAACCGCCCACTCTGGCGCTGATGCTCAGATCCATCACCACGGACACGCAGCATCTCTCCCTTGAGGAAGGCGAAACGCAAAGTGGGTAATGAAGGAGGAATACAAGGAGGCAGTGGAGTAGATTCCCTGCAGGTGGGAGCGGGGCCTCCAGACAGAGGGCGAGAGGAGGGTAGGAAGGCAGGAGGAAAAGAGAAGAAAGGCCCACCTTGTTCGGGAACTTAATGACATCAATGATATGAACATTGCATGTCATAAACAGGAAATGAGATTGGTAATTTCAGCAGGGGTGCAACGGGGGAAGTTGACTTAAGGTGGGAAAGGATGTGGAAGGGAGGGAATTTAAAACTACATGGGATGAATTATGTACGTGGTGAATACCCAAAATGACTATAAATACATATGCTGCAAACATGCCTGGATAAAACGCAAAATCAAAAACTGTCATCTTCGTTAGGGATTTGGTTTTCGGCATTCGCTGTAATCGTTGGCACCGCACAAAATGGAAACATAAATGGATGTGAGTTCAGCAAGAGGGACAGTCACGTCAACAAGCACCTGTCATACAGTGACCAGTGGAAGTAATAAACCCAGGTGTATGAGACGGTAACTCTTTCTCTTGTACCCTGGATGCCATGATACTCAGAGGTCCTTGGCTGGGCCTAGGCTAGCTCAGACTGCTTCCGTGAACACCTGGCAATCAGCCTCTCGTGAGGTCTGTAGGCCTCATCCCACACGGATCATTGACAAAGACTGAGGAACAAACCTGCCCAGGAGGAAGCGGCCCTGGGATGCTGCTGTGAGAGCACTCGGATGAGTCATGGCGCCTCTGGGTGGGGAGAACGATAGCCAAATATCATTTTCAACTTGTGTCTCCACCTGGACACCAGACCTCAGATGCAGAACCCAGGGGGCAAATGATGACACTTTTCTCCTGGGCCCCCTGGGAGGCTTTGCTGGAAAGTGTCAGGGGCATAAGAGTGTCCACCTGAATCAAAATAACCCACACATAAGAATACAAGAACATGCGTGCAGATGTGGCTGACACAGTGAAGTTCTTCACTCAGGCAGGTCTTTGCAGACGCTCTTTAAGATGTTCCTGTTGATGATTCTGTTCTTTGTAGTGCAGTATCCTCTCCTAGTGTATGACTTTCAGAATGAACCCTGTCTGCAAGGAAGAAGCACCAGTGTGTACAAGGATGGAGATGTGGTGATTGGGGGACTCTTCTCCCTTTTTCTTCATATGTACACCACAAATATCGTGCAAATAGAGCCTGAGAAAGCCTCCTTTATAGTGCTGTAAGTACCTTTTTCATGTATTTCTTTTCTTTCTGGTTATCAGGAAGGATAAGGCATAACCCACTATGGGTGATTCATCCATATTCACTCCACTGGTTCACTGGCCTTGCAACCATAGAAGAAAAGTACAGTCCATAAATTATTTTGAATTTCCTTATACTCTTCCTCATGTTCTGAATCTGGGAAGATTAATTCTTAGCTTTATAGTCCCCTGGTTTCAGCGTGGGAAGCTGAGGGGAACATCACTCTCCACTTTGTTATTATATCCCTGCCTCCTCCCACAACAGAGCTGCCACTGCACAGCACACTGACTGACATTCTCTAGAATCAGATTCAGAGACATTATGTTGCACTCAGCTCCCAGGAGCTACCACAAAATTTGCTCCATATATGACTGAGCCTTCTAGTTGTCTTTAGTGGTGTGGAAAATGGCTTAAACACCTATGGAGTGTTAACTGGTATTCATAAACCTCCACCTAGGGGGCAGTGTGCTGCAGATATTCAGTTACGGTTCAGAAAGGTGCATCTCAGGGCTCTATGTCATGGGTCCTCGATGACTCCTGCCCTGCAGGTTGGGGCACTTATGGGGAGGAATGCGTCTGTGAGATTTTTACCTTCCAGACTGATACTGTTTCACATGGACCCAGGGTCACTCTGTTATCAGAGACTATCAATCAATTCTGTAGCCATATGTACAATTAACAAATGGATTTTCAGTTTTAGACGGCTCTAGCAGATTAATTTGGCCCCTATGTATATCAGGGGTGAGACTGACACCGTGCACCACTGGGTTTGATCAGATGTTGAAGCCAGGACTGCTTCTGTCGTTAAGAGCATGGAGGTAGTATAAGAAATATTGGCCCTCTCCTCCTTCCATTGATTCATTCTGTGCTTCCTCATACTTATTATTATGTCTAGATGCTTGCTCACATTTTTTATTCTTGGCTGCTTTCTGCCTGCTGTACTGGTTTTTGAGACAAGGTCCTTTTGTAATACCCAGGCCACCAGTGATATTGAGTTGAAGCATTCTCTAGGCCCTGGCTTCCAGAATAGCTGCAGTCCAACTCAGAAACGTGCAAGCTCGTGACCTTTCCATGTGTTTATTTAATGAGTTTTAATTCTGGTAACTGCTGTGGAGTGTTTTCTGATAAGGTATAGGTTTAGTTGACTAAATTTCAGCCTTTTGCTGCACCATAATCATCAACAGATGTATTTTTTTTTTTGAGACAGGGTCTCGCTTTGTAGTTCAGGCTGGCCCTGAGCTCACTATGTAGCCCAGGCCAGCCTCGAACCCAGCAACCCTCCTGTCTCTGCCTCCTGAGTGCTGGGATGACAGGCGTGAGTCACCACGCCCAGCATTGCATGTGGTTACTGGGGATCGAACTCAGGACCTTGCACTTGCAAAGCAGGCGCCAGCACCACTGAGCTAAATCTCCGGCCCAACAGATGTATTTCTTGATGTATTACATATGTTTCTTTAAATATGATCTTCTTAATTTGATGATATTTCTAATTTCATGTTTGTCATGATTATAATATGAAGTGTTTGTAACATCTAAGCATCAATTATTCTAAAGACTGAATTAATTTCGTAGTTGTTAAATCTTAGTTAGGGTATTGTCTGAATTCTGCCTACTGTATAAAGATATACCACCAACTCGCTATTCAAAGCAATAATTCTCTATATTTAACAGTTGTGGCTCAAAAATTAAAAAGCCTATCCCAGCACTCAGGAGGCAGAGACAGGAGGATTGCTGAGTTCGCGGCGGCTTGCCTGGGCACCATAGTGAGCTCAGGGCCAGCCTGAACTACAAAGCGAGACCCTGCCTCCAAAAAGCAAAAAAAAAAAAAAAAAATTTAAAAAGCCTCTCCTTTCTGCACTGTAGGGATGGCCTGGCCAGGGTGTACTCACATAGAAAGATAAACGAACTAATTGTCTTCAACTCTTTTGAGGCACTCATCTTATTTATGAAAAATCCATCAAGTTCTCATCTAACCATAATTACATCTCAAACACAAACCACTAATAATGTCACATTTATGACTTGGTTCTTATAACATGAATATAAGGGAGAATAATGACATTAAATTCATGAGCTGTACTGCACTGGATTGCAATATAACCATAGAAAAAAGTGTTTACCGTAACGACTTCTATGCTCTCTCTGCAGGCACATGCCCAACAGCTACCAGAATGTTCTGGCCTTCCTATTTGCCATAGAAGAGATCAACAAGGATCCTCATCTTTTACCCAACACATCTCTGGGGTATGAGTTCCATAATTTCATTTATAGTCATTGGAAGATGCTGGAGAGTTCCCTCATTCTGCTCACAGGACAGAGTGAGATCCCTAATTACACTTGTAGGAGAGAGGGCAAGTCTGTAGCTGTGCTAACAGGAGCGTCATGGGCAACTTCTGCTCAAATAGGAGGCCTGCTGGAGCTCTACAAGTTTCCGCAGGTGAGGATGAGCGAGACAGGTAAAGATGAATCCATCTCTTTCTTTGTGATGTTATCTATAACAAGCATGGAAAAAGAATCCCAGTTAAAATTCGTCTTTATGGGCCGGAGATTTAGCTCAGTGCTTCCAGCGCCTGCCTCGCAAGCACGAGGTCCTGAGTTCGATCCCCGGTAACCACGTACAGTGCTGGGCGTGGTGACTCACGCCCACTGGCAATCAGTACCACATACCACAAATGCTGAGCTTGAAGGCTCGAGCCTGTCATCCCAGCACTCAGGAGGCAGAGGCAGGAGGATTGCTGAGTTCAAGGCTTGCCTGGGCTACATAGTGAGCTGAGGGCCAGCCTGAACTACAAAGCGAGACTCTGTCTCAAAAAAAAAAAAAAAGTCATCTTTACAAGTATGTAATTTTTAAACATAAATATACAGAGATGGGTATGGAGCTAAAATTTCCTTGTCTGCAGCAAAAAAAAAAAAATAGAAAAAGAAGAAAGCAAAATATTTCCTAAAATTATGTTTAAACACGTGTTTTCAGGAAAGTTTTGGGAAGTGAGATAAATAGAAAGATTCAATGAATAGGTCTGTCTTTCTACTCCATCAAGCTGTTATATAATAGACACTAGGCATTAACTTTTTTATTTGCTGTCAACCCTTTTCCTTAAATTCCTTCCAATTTTCTTCTCTTTAAGATTACCTTTGGTTCCTTTGATCGTATGCTAGGAGACAGTGGGCAATTTCCTTCTCTCTATCAGGTGGCCCCAAAGGACACATCTCTGGCCCTTGCTATGGTTTCCTTGATGGTCCATTTCAGCTGGACCTGGGTGGGACTGGTCATCATGGAAGGTCAGAAAGGTCTTCAGTTTCTCTCCGATGTGACAGCAGAGATGGAAAAGAGCAGAGTCTGTGTAGCATTTGTGAAAGTGGTCTCAACTGCTCTTGTGTCCTATGCAGCAATTGCACAGAAACACAATATCCTGACCCAGGAAACATCACGAGTCAACGTGGTCATCATTTACTATGACACTGATATTATAAATGATGTAAACTATAACATAGAGCAGTACTTACTCACAGGCAAAGTCTGGGTCACAAACTCACAGTGGCATGCTGACATGACTGGGAAAAATTTCATACTTAATTCATTCCACGGGACGCTCATTTTTTCAAACCATCATGAAAAAATTTCTGGTTTCGAACATTTTGTTGAAGAGGCCAACCCCTCCAAGTACCCGGAAGACACTTATCTCACTATGTTTTGGTTTAACAATTTCCACTGCTCATTCTCTGACTCTGACTGTTCACTGAGGGACTGTACACCTAATGCGTCTCTGGCATGGCTGCCCGTGAATCATTTTGACACGGCCTTGACTGACTGGAGTCGCAATATACACAATGCTGTGTACTCTGTGGCCCATGCTCTCCATGAGATGTTTCTTCAGCAAGCACAGTGGCCACCAGCAGAAAACAGAGAATTGCTGGTGTTTTTACCCTGGCAGGTAAATCATCATTGTAATCCAGTGCAAACTCATCTTATTTCTTAAGTAATTATACATCATCAGAGAAGTTTAAAACACTTTATGCAAAAGTATAGTTGATTACATATTAGCTCATTTTTAGGATGTAAATCTTGACCTGGATAAAAATGGTCATTTAACAAGAAAGCTCTGACATTGAAAAAATCAGTGTGAGTCAATATCATTGCTTTGTCTAAGAAATTTCTGTCAAAACCTAGATAAAATAGTTATAAAATCTAAATCTTTCCTAAGAATTTCTTAAAGGGTAACAGACCTTGGAACTCTTGAGTTAACATACTTTTTAGTGTTCAATATATTACACTAAATTTCTAACTTCATGGTACTATATTTTTTCTTAGTGACAACTTCATTGTGTAACTACCTACCATATGATCTCAGAAAATTAATAAAAATTAATAAAAAATTAATAAAACATTCAACACCATTTTGTTCTAACAGCCATGAACACTTTATTAAAAGAAAATGGATAAAAATCTTTCTCCTGGGATTAATTCACATTTTAGGGGAACTATGATATTTTGGTTCCATAAATTTTTATTTATTCTACTTTATAAATATCAGGATTAAACTTATATTGTGAAATAAAGATTAAAGGTAATTAAGATCAGCTGGAGATTTAGATCAGTGGTTCCAGCGCCTGCCTCACAAGCGCAGGGTCCTGAGTTTGATCCCTGGTAACCACATACAACAATGCTGGGTGTGGTGACTCACATCCACCAGCAATCAGTACCACACACCACAATGCTGGGCGTGGTGGCTCACGCCTGTCATCCCAGCACTCAGGAGGCAGAGACAGAGGATTGCTGGGTTCCAGGCTTGCCTGGGCTACATAGTGAGCTGAGGGCCAGCCTAAACTACAAAGCAAGACCCTGTCTAAAAAAAAAAAAAAGGTTAAGATCATCCCCTACTTCATTTTTGTCTTGATTATGAAGCCCTGTTCGCCAGAGGATAATGTGTGTCTTTTAGCTCCATCCTTTTCTGAAGAACATCCAATTTAACAGTCCTGCTGGAGACCAAGTGAATTTGAATGACAAAAGAAAACCTGATGCACAGTATGACATTCTCAACTTTTGGAATTTTCCAGAAGGCCTTAGACTTAAGGTCAAATTGGGAACATTTACCCCACATGTTGAACGTGAACAACAATTGTCTTTATCTGATGATATGATCGAATGGGCCATAGGCATAATAGAGGTATGTTCTATTCAGCATAATCATAATGCACTTTCTTGATGACAAATAATCAAAATATTGTTATAGATTTTGTTGTCCTACCTTTTCTCCTGAAATGAGAAACTGTACCAATTACATATCTCAATCTTCAATTTTCTCATTTCTTAACTTCCAAAGAATTTGTGTGGAACACAGAAATTCAATTATATTTATAAATATATAATTAGTATCATTAAATATGATATTTTCATGTTTATATATACAATTTATATGTTTAAAAGTTGTGTTTCTCAGCTCTGAAAGAGTCAAAAAATTCTTTTTTTCTTTACTTAGTTTATTGGTACATTTTAATTACACATCACTATCACATTCGTCATTGAGAATTTTTGCCTATACATAGCTCGATAGTTTTTTCCGTTCCCCTGTTTTCCCTTTGACACCCTCAAACCCTATATATGCTTTTTTACTTTTTTTAATTTTTACCATCCAGTTTTTTTCTTTGCCTGCTTTGCTCTCCCCTGACTCACTCTCCATACAATTCCCCTTCCCCTTAAACGTTTTCTTCTTATTTCACAATACCTGTCCTGTATTTTGGACCTCATTTACACCTTCCCACTGGAGAAATGATATGGCTTTTACACAGATGTGCCCTATTTATTTCATTTATGAGTAAAGCCTCAACTTACATCCATTTAGCTATGAATATCTCATTTATCTTTCTTTATTGGAATATAGCATTCTATTTTATAATAAAACACCTCTTCTTTATCCACTCACCAATTTGTGGACATTGGCTTGTTTCTAAGATTCAGCTACTACAAACAGTACTGTTATCAGTGTGGATAGACACACGTTGCTGTAGTGTGATGCTTTTAGTTCTTTCATGAGTGTACCCAGCAGGGTCCAATGAGACCTCTAATTCTAGGTGTTTGAGGAATCTCCACACTGATTTCCATAGTGGTTAGAGGAGTCTACACTCCTACCAAGACTGGAGCAGTGATCCTTTCTACCCTCAACCTGGCCAGCATTTGTTATTGGTTAATTTCTTGATAGAAACCTTTCTATGGGATTCAGATGGAATCTCAGTGTTGCTTTCATCTGCAACACCTAGTTACGTTGAACATACTTTCACATATTTATTTCCTACTTCTCCTTCTCCTTCTGAAAAATCTATTCATTTCAGATGCCCCTTTTGACTTGTGTTTTGAATGTGAGGAATCTGATATATTAAGTTCTTTAAATACTCTTCACAGCAATCTTTTGTCTAAGGAACAGCTGGTAAAAAATTTTTTTTTCCATATTGTAGGTTGTTTTTTCACTCAATGGTTGGTTACTCTCATTGGAAGAAGCTTTCTAATAAGAAGAGATCCCAACTACTAATTTTTTGAGCTACTTCCCGTGCTGTTGAGGTTTAGTTTCTATAGTATTTTCTAAAAGCAATATCTTCAAGAGCTCTACCTAATCTTATCTTCCAGCAGGTTTCATGTTTCTTTTTAACACTTAGGTCTCTAATCTACTTCGATTTGAATCTAGTGGATGGTGAAAGTTATGGGGCTGGTTTTCATCTTTGACAGGTTGAAACCCAGTTTTCCAGCACCATTAATTAAAAAGACTGCCTTCCCTCCATTCCGGCTGTTTCGTTCTTTTGTCAGAGATGAGACGGCTTAGTCTATCTGGATCTTCTAGTCTGATCCGCGGATCCATGGGTTTATTTCATTTCAGTACCATGCTCTTTTTACCACAGTGGTTTTGTACTTCAGTTTCAAGTCGGACATTGTGATATCCCCTGCCATGTTTCTCTTGCCTAGAAGTGTTTCCACTATTCTAGATCTCCTCTGGTTCCGGATACATCTTTGGATTATTTTCTCTAGCTCTGTGAAATACACTGTTGGGATTAAAATCAAGATTGCACTCAATCAATAGGGCAGTTTTGAGAGTACAACCATTTAGAAAACATTGGCTCTTCATGGCCGGCAACAAGGGATGTCTTTCCATTTTCTGATATCCTTTTTCACAATGCTATAGTTTTCAAAATAGAGGCCTTTCACTTCCTCTGTTAGATCGATTCCTAAACATTTTATTTATTGGAATGATAAAATAAAAAGAATTGCTTCCCCAATATCTCTCTCTCTCTCTCTCTCTCTCTCTCACTTCCTCACGCTTGAGTCTGTTATTTGTGCATAAGAAGGCTGTTGATTTTTTTAGTTTTCACCTTATATCCAGCGACTCTACTGTCACTGGCAACCAAGTCAAGCAGTCTTTTGACTGACTTTGAGAGCTTCTATATGGAGTATCATGTTATCAACAAATAATGTTAGTTGAATTTCTCCCTTTCCAATATTTATTCTTCTTTCTTTCATTTGTCTAACTGCCAAGTCTAATGTCCTCAGAACTATATTGAAAAGGGATGGTGGTAGTGAACTTTCTTGTCTTGGTTTTCATTTTAACATGAAAGGTTTCAGATTTTGGCCATTTAGTATGATTCTGGCTATTGATTTTTCATGAAAGAGCTTCTATCAGATTGATATAAAATCCCTCTTGACTGTCCTGATTACAATCTTGATTTCTACTGGATCTGTTGTGATTTCACCTTTTTGTTCTAACTGCATATACTTGAGCCTTTCCTTCCTCTGTTGATAATGTTAACTAAAGGTGATTTAATTTATTCTTTCAAAGGATCAACTGTTCATTCATTTTTGTATGATTCTCTTAGTATCCACTGCACTGATTTCTGCTTTGCTCCTTATAATTTCCCTCTCTGGTACGAGCTTTGTATTTGGCTTGCTTTTGCCTTTCTAGAACACTGTGTTTCAGATTGAGGTTGTTTATTTGAGCTCGCTCTGTTTTCTTAGTATGGACATTCACTATTATTAATTTCCTTCATATAACTGCTTTCATTGTGTCCCATAAATTCCTGTATTATGGTACTGCACGGGAAATTTTCTGCCTTTATATCTGTGAATAGTTTTTCTTCTATCATTTACATTATCTCTTCTTTCTATATTGACTCCAGTAACTTGTATCTTATGCTTTGCAGAATCCAACAGTTTGATGGATTGGTTTTTCACAGTCCCTTATTATTTGTAAGAAATCTTTCCTTCCCTGGTCACTAACTACTGTCCTGTTTTCCCTGTGTGAGAGTCTGTCCTCATATTTGCTAATCCTACTGCACAGTCAATGGAGTTCTTTTTTTTCTTTTTTGAGACAGGGTCTCACTTTGTAGTTCAGGCTGGCCCTGGGCTCACTATGTAGCCCAGGCAAACCTCAGACTCAGCAATCCTCCTGTCTCTGCCTCCCGAGTCTGGGATTACAGGCGTGAGCCACCACGCCCAGCACTGTGGCATGTGCTATTGATGGCTGGTGGGCGTGAGTCACCACGCCCAGCATTGTATGTGGTTTCCAGGATCAAACTCAGGACCTTGCGCTTGCGAGGCAGGCTCCAGAACCACTAAACTAAATCTCCGGCCCCCTCATTGGAGATTTTTGACTTCCTGAATTTCCATTTGAGTCTTTTAATTGGATTCCACTTATTGTTTATGTTGGGATGTCATCATGATCCTCAGGCCCTCTATTTTTTTTATCCATATCTTTCACTGTGCTCACTATCTCTGTTGTTATCTGAGAGATTATTTCCAATTTCAGTTTTTCCAGATTCTCTTTAGTTGCCAGGTCGGGAAGTCTAAGTGACTGAATCTGAGGTCGCTTCATCTCACGACTCCCTAAATTTCCTTTAGTTGATCTAGTATTCTGAATTTGGGTCTTACTTAGGTGGGGTTTTTTTAATTTCTTTTTTTTTTGCACTTGATTTTTTTGTTTAATACCTGGGTTGCTACCTGTAAAAGGCTTATTGCAAGTATCTTTCTTGCTAATATTTAGAATCCTTAAATAATGGCTACCCCTTGGATCATCCTCCACCTAGAATTGATTCTTAGCCTTGAGTCTGTGAGGGCCCTGAGGCAACCTCAGTTCCAGAACACCAGGCAAGGCGCATGAAGAGAAAATCCAGTGGGTCTTTATTGCACAGTTTTTATTTCACTCCTTCATTGGGCTTCCATTGTCCTGGAGGAGACTTGATGAGGCACCCTGTTTATTGTTCAGCATTGCTCTCTTCTTTCACGAGCCCAAGAGACTCTGCTGTCTAGATCCTGATCCCTGAGCAGCTAGCTAGGCCGATTGCTGCAGCTCTAGGCGGAGTTGCCGGACCTCCTCCCTGCACAAGCGTGTAAAATAGTGTGCTACTCAGCCACTGAGTTTAGTAAAGTAGAGAATTTATAGCTAAATGGATGCACCTTGAGGTCATACTCATAGGTGAAATAAATAGTACACAGATGTGCAAATACTGCCTTGTTTCTCTAGTATGAGAAATTGAAGTCACAGTGTTTTGTGAATTAAGAGGTGAATGTCTAAAGGGGAACGAGAACTGGGGAGGAGGAGGTAGGGAAATGTAAAAAAATGGAAGGAAAAACGTGAATTTAAATTCAAAACCCAGAAGCAAACATGTATCTAGGGTATGTGTTGAAGGGAGAGCAGGAGAATGGATAACAATAAGAATCAAGAGCTGTCATGTGCAGAGACATAGCCTCCATGAATGTGTTCATAATGTATTCCTGAAATGTATCGATAAACTCAATTTATTTAAAAAAAAAAAAAAGACTTCTGCATCCATCCTTGTGTGGTGGTTTGGGATAGGGCAGTCACCGGGGCTCCGCAAAGGTCACAGCTCAACTCCCAGGCCTACTCACTGAACACCAACCCGGACAAGCTGCGCGGCCTCCTTCCTGTGTGTCCGTCCTGTGAGGGAGGCTGGACCCGCTCCCTGGGGATCACTCCAGACGTGTCTGAAGGTCCCAGCTGAACTGTCAGACCTGCTCACTTAGCGACTAAGAATGGTAAAATTCTACAAACTCTAATAAATACTTTTTTTTTTTTTGTCTTAGACACCCCGCTCTGTCTGCAGTGAGAGCTGTATCCCTGGACTTAGGAAATCACCTCAGGAGGGAAAACCTGCCTGTTGTTTTGATTGCACCCCTTGTTCAAAGAATGAAATCACCAATGACACTGGTAAGAGCTTGTCTTTGGGACACATTCTCCACATTCATTTTGTATTCAACTCATCCATCCAGGAAACAGAAAAAAACCTTGTAAAGTGCAGTGGTGACAAAATTCTTTTTTCTGTCAGGGGGAAATTTGTATCTTCTACTGCATACTACTGTCCCTTTAAAGACAGATTCTCTGTCCCTTGCTCTACACATATTCATAGATTCAGTTTTTCTTTCTTATTCTATATTTTCTTTTCTCTTTGACACTGGTGAGGATTGAATGAAGTGGTTCCCTCACCATCAGCTGAATCTCCATCTCTTTTTCTTTCGGTATTTTAAGAAAAAAAAATCTTGCTAATTTTTGGCACCCTGTTAAGGGTTACTGAATATTTAGTATCACAGATACACAAAACTCTCCTAGCTCTTAGGATTTGCTTTTCTAGACCTACTGAAAGCATTCTTATCTCACGGGGGCCCCTTTCCCCCACCCCATAATCTATGAATACCATCTTCACGCTGAGGCTTCACACAGGCAATTAGACCAAGAGCTACTTGCATGACTTGAAATCTCATCTTGAGGACACTGGAGATGAAGCTCCAGCATACCTTTATCTATCAAGACCAATCATGGTTTTGATGGAATTCCGGTTCTCAGCGACACTGTGTTGGGCTTGAGGAAGAACAATGTCTGTGGCATATGACATGCCTAGGGTACAGTATGATATAAATTACTAGGATGTTATCCCTGCTGCCCTGGAAGTTGCTCATCAGTAGAAGCAATAACACACCTCAAGAACAATAGTTTGCGCCACAGATCTTTAGAGCTATACACATTCAGTCTAAAGGATTTAATGAGTGCTAATGTCTATATTTTGGAGAGAAGATCAGAGACATTTTCACTAAGGGAGCCACATTATTTTGCTGGTTTTTTCATAAAGTGTGCCCCAAAATGTTTCTGCTTACAGAATATTATTGGATTACAGAGGTACTATAGTCAACACTGAACTAAATCTTTGATTAATCCATAACTGCACCTGCTCTTAAAGGGGCCTGGTTGGAAATGGGAGCTCACACTGGGTGTCATCTGGAAGAGCGTCATTTCCAGGTTCCCTCTCTCCCTCCCTCTCTCTCTCTCCCTCCCTCTCTCTCTCTCCCTCCCTCTCTCTCTCTCTCTCTCCCCCCCCACCCCCCTCTGTCTTTTTCTTTCTCTGCTATTTGCACACATCAGGTGAGTAGCTGTCCTTGGTCCTGATGCTTCCATCATCCCGTTTCTGCCTCTATATAACTAACTATGGACTGCAAACCTGAGCCAGAAAAAGAAAAAAAAAAACTCTCCATGTCTAAATTGTCCATGTTTGATGTTTTCCCATAGCAATGAGGAATTGACTCATTCAATATGATACCAAAAACAGGTAGGTTGGCATAAGTACTTATTCAACTGTAGCAGAAGTCTCCTATGTGACAAATTCTATTTTGTGCATTACCTAAAATACTGAAAATCAAATTCTGTATCCTTAAAACAGAGATAACATTAGAACAATTTTGAGAAACTGTATTAAGAATGCAAATATCACACTATAACAAGAATGAATAGAGCCGGGGCTTTAGCTCAACTGGCACCATGCCTAGCTTGGAAGCACAAGGGCCTGAGCTCTTCGATCCCTGATATTCCAAACAGAAAAAAAAAGAAAGTAAAACAGAAGATATTAAAATAGAAATAAAGACTAAACAGAACGAAAGTTGATTCTGACTAAAAATTAACAATAATAAATGCATTAGATGGAGATAAGAAAGACAAATTTCAAAACATAATAACATCATAAAACAAAATTATTTCATTTGTACAGGTATACAGAAAATTACCCTCATGAAAATGTAGTTTGAAATTCCAGATTGATATGTTTGAAAGATGACTTGAAACGCACTTGCTGCAGGTAATGTTAGCCAAAGAGTTCTGAGATAAAATAAAAAAGTTGTCAAAGGGCTAGGGATTTAGCCCAAGTGGTACCATGCCTACCATGGAAGCACAAGGACCAGACTTCAATTCCCGGTACAGACAAAAAAAAAAAAAAAAAGGTTGAAAAGTGCTATCTGCTAACCAACATGAGACCCTAGTTTAATATTTGTCCAAAGTTTTATGTGGACTAAGTTTCATATCAAACATACTATGCCCACTATATAACCGGTCCCACCATCCATGGTATCTGCATGAAGGAATTAGTCAACATTCTGTTGAGATACCTGCACGCCAGTGTGCATTTTGCAAACTATATTATAGCCAAGATGATGATTCAGCCAAGCTTGGCATTAGCAGGATAATAGATTTAAAGATTCAGTATATATACACAATGAAATATTCAGTCAGAGAGAAAATGCAATAATGACATTTTGAGGAAACTAAAGATCCTTACGTAAATGAACATAGGCCAGGATTTTGAAGAGAAGTAGTGCCTGTTCTCCATAGGATGTGGAATTAAAACACATGACATAACAGTGGAGACCTTTGTCAGAGAACAGAAAGGGAATAAGTGGGTGAGAACGTAAAGGAGGAGAATTCAGGAATAAAATATGGATATGTAGAAAAATACCTTCCTGAAAACCAATTCTCATAAAAATAAATATTAAGAGCCGGGTGTGGTGGTGCATGCCTGTCATCCCAGCACTCGGGAGGCAGAGACAGGAGGATTGCTGAGTTCGAGGCTTGCCTGGGCTACATAGTGAGCTCAGGGCCAGCCTGAACTACAAAGCAAGACCCTGTCTCAATAGATAGATAGATAGATAGATAGATAGATAGATAGATAGATAGATAGATAGATAGATAGATAAATATTAAGAGAAGTCAGAAATGTACCAGAGAACAATGAACACGGGCAGACAGATATTTTAATAGAATGCTGACTAATTCCTTCATGTACATGCTCTGTATGGTATTACTGTCAACACATTCAACAGCATACTAATGCTGATCTACTTGAACACCTTCAAAGAAATTGGAAAAGGAGAAAATAATTTATGTTAAGAGGAAGTTAAAGAAAATGTGGCATTTATACCCAATGCAGTAGTACTCTTTCACAAAGGTTAAACTCGAGGCATTTGTAAGAAAATGGATGAAACTTGCAACAATATGTTTAGTGAATTGTCTGACATAGGAGGGTAAATACTGAAGACTTTTCCTTCTGTGGAAAATATATATAAGAAATAAAAAATAATGGACAGGAAACAAAGAAATGCATTGAGAAATAAATTTATTATAATTCAATATGAACCACACAGCAGAAAGCATTCTTTTGATTTAGGATAATTATCTCATGCATTTTATATGTGGTCTTTCCTGTTGCTCTGCTTGTCAATCTGTATATGCACTAATTAAATGTATAAGAACATATAAGAAATACATGAATTCCACAATGAAGGTGGAATGTAGTAGACAGGAAAAAGAATTAATCTGTGTTCAGTACACATACCAATTCCCTACCGTGATGCTATTTATCATGTACTCCAAATATGTAAAATTAATATTTTAATAAAGAGAGAAAAAATAAATTATATTATTTACACCTGACAATGGCATTATAAAATCTGTTTATAGGCCATTTTTGTTGACAAACTAATTTGCCATATTCTCTTCCAAATGTACACATATTCCATTTGGAGGGAATGGTCCAAATTCAGACTATGAATACAATTTACTGCACTACCTTTGTGCAAAAAGAAAAAATATCAATTAGTGAAAACTATACCAAAGATCAAATGTTTTTCATGATTTATAAGTAAACAAAAACAACATTTAATAAATTATATCTCACAAATGACATCCCATAAGTGATATTTATACAAAGCTAAATTAAATCATCATTTTTGGTTACATTTTCATAGGAAAAATCAGAGTAGAATTTTTCTCCTGACAACTTATCTGAGATATTATATTACATGTCCCTGGGGATACAATCTACTCAGAAACACATATAAAAGAAATCATGGACTAGGAAAGAAGATATTAGATAATTTTGGTACGGTGTTGTTGCATAAATATAAAACCAATGTAAATGATAGAATTCAGTGTTGGTGGAACATAAATTATGGGGAAAATAATCTATCTCCCTAGCTCAGTCATTAACTGTTCATAGATGATGTTTTCAAATGAACACTTAATAAGTTTTAAAGTATAGAGATAAAACTGAGTTCTAAAAATAACACATTTAAGTGTACATAAATGTTCTCACAATAAAACTGAAGCAGTTGGTTGAAGACAGCTTGTTCAGAGATGGAAATGGTGACCAACTACATGGTAGTACTTTATAATTGGTTGTACGCACTCAACACAAGTGTCATACAAATTCCAGTGTTTTTTTTTTCATGAAAGCTACAACCTTTCGTGGGGTGGGAGAACATAAACTAATAAACTTTGTGTAAAATTCATCATATTCCTAGAATTTAGAAAAGTATTTAGGTTTCTCAAGTGGTTTTTCATTGAATGAATCTATAAAGCATAGCTTGCAAGGCTTTGCTATACATAGGTTGATATTTTATTACTTTCAAAATAAAGAATTATAAAGAAAAAGAGCAGCAGTAATTGGGAAATACTGCAACAGTGACATTTCTTCACTTGATAACTGAAAGGGAAAAAAACTAGGCCTGGTCATGCAGAGACAGACTTTGAGCAATCTGGAAAGCCAAGGCACAGGGATAACAAATTTGGGTGTAGACTGAGAACTGTTGTAACTGAAAAGACTATATTTGAAAAATTTTTAAACACTGAAGACTTGGTTGGTGATTTAAGTCAGTACAAAGGACCTGAATTCAATAATGAGACCTAAAAACTGGAAGAAAAATATTAAATGAAAACAAAAAAGAAGAAAAAAGAAATGGACGATTAGGCTTACAAAGTCTTTGCCAGGTGTGGTGGCTCACAACTGTAATCCCAGCACTTAGGAAGCAGAGGCAAGAAGATTGCTGAGTTCAAGACTTGCCTGGGCTCCATAGTGAGCTCAGGGCCAGCCTGAACTACAAAGTGAGACCCTGTCTCAAAAAATAAAAATGTCCTATGTATGTCTATGAATGAGGGAGAAGTAATAAATTGCCACTAATGACAATTTAAACTTTTCCAAAGATATGGAGCAGTGTGTGAAATGCGCTGATAATCAGTATGCCACAACTGAGCAAAACCACTGCCTCCCAAAGTCTGTGACTTTCCTGGCACATGAAGACCTCATGGGGAAGACACTGGCCGGCACAGCCTTGAGTCTCACTGTCCTCACAGCTGCTGTTCTTGGGCTCTTCATGAAGCACAGAGACACCCCCATTGTCAAGGCCAACAACAGGGCTCTCAGTTACACCCTGCTCATCGCCCTCATCTTCTGTTTCCTCTGCTCCTTACTCTTCATTGGCCGTCCCAACACAGCCACCTGCATCCTCCAGCAGACCACTTTTGCAGTTGTCTTCACTCTGGCTGTTTCCACTGTCTTGGCCAAAACAGTCACTGTGGTTCTGGCCTTCAAGGTCACTGCTCCAGGCAGAAGGATGAGGCAGCTGCTGGCATCAGGGGCACCAAACTACATCATCCCCATCTGCTCCCTCATCCAACTCACTCTCTGTGCAGTCTGGATGGGAACACACCCACCCTACATTGACACAGACGCACACTCTGAACATGGCCACATCCTCATCGTGTGCAACAAGGGCTCCCTCACCGCCTTCTACTGTGTCCTGGGATACCTGGGCTCCCTGGCCCTGCTGAGCTTCACCGTGGCTTTCCTGGCCAGGAACCTGCCTGACACGTTCAACGAAGCCAAGTTCCTGACGTTCAGCATGCT
>PVIC010031709.1:9031-21252 GCA_004025085.1 Thryonomys swinderianus | reverse complement strand
TGTGTGGGTAGGGATATGGGTAAAAATGAGAATTAACGCGTCATATGCTGGTACAAATTCCCCAGTGTTATATGTGATTGTGAGATATATATAAGTTGTACCAATAAAAATTCAATTAAAAAATAGAAACTGATAAGCTAGTTCTAAACTGCATGTAAGAAGTCAAGGCATGTTGCATTATAAAAGAAAGCTGTAAAAGAGCAGTGTTAGAGAACTTACAGTACCTGATATCATGATTTATGTATTATACACTTATTGCATCCAGACAATATGGTATTCACATGAGAATACACAATAAGCTCAATAGAACAAAAGATGGATTCTAAAAATAAATCCATTACATATATAGTAAATTTTTTTGACAAAGATGCCAAAATAACTCAATACAGAAGTGTTATTCTTTTCAGCAATACCAGAAACCTTAATTTCTGTAAGGAAAACATAAATAGCCTTGCTCATTCAACCACCTGTAGAAATTACCTCACAATGGACAATAGATTTTAACTCAAAAGATTATAGGATACACGTGTTTAGAAAAAAAGCACAAACATCTTTGTGACCTTAGACAACATGAAGATATTTCTTAGGACACAAAAAGCACAAACAATAAAAACTTTGATACATTTGACCTTATAAAATATTAAAATATTCTTCAAATGTAATCATTAATAAAATAAATATGCTTAGAGATGCAATGTCAGAAAATACTTATCAAGTATCTGAGAAGGATTTATATTTTACAATACAATAGTAAGAAAAATACAAAAAGAATATTTATATTTTACAATATAGCAGTAAAGTGCTTGTAGTAAAATGGTCAAAATACTTTAATGTAAGTTTTACCAAAGGGATATAAGGATCAAAGAAATGCTCAATGTCATTGGTTTCCCTGTAAATGGAAACTTAAACTGACACCATTACTCACTCACTTATATAGTTAGAATTAAGATAACAGCAGGAAGTAGCAAGAACACAGATGTGTAAAATCTATTATTGGTTGGAAACATAAAATTGTACTAAGCTTTGGAAAACATTTGTACAATTTCTTGTAAAGTTAGATGTACCCTTACCCTATGATTCAGTACATCTGCCTTACAGGTTTATCTAAAAGAGAAAAAAGAAAACCTATATACTTGCTTCCCCAAAGACCTGACATAATAACTTTATTCTACAATTGGAAAAAAGGGTGCAATACTATTGTGGTATATACATACAAATGAGTAGTCTGCAAAAATAAGTAATAAATTCTTCATATATGTAACAGTGACTTCACATTTATAATTCATTTATGTAAAACTCTATTATCTAGTGATAGAAATCAAAGTAGCAAGTGCCTAATTTTGAGAGTAGGGTAGAGATTATTTTGAAAGGAACAGAAAATACTTTTGGGGTGACAGAAAAAGACAGGGAAGAGGAGAAAGGAGATTAATCCAAGTGATGGAGAGGAGAGGAAGGGGGGGTTAAAAAGAGGTAAGACATGTTATGTACATGTATGAAAGACCCACGGTGAATGTACTCACTGTATACAGCAAAGTTTGGAATGAATTAACCACATTTCAAAGGCCATTTTTAAACAAATTAAAGTACTGAAGGCAATGTAGAAAGAATTGTGGACAGTCTTCAGTCTTCTTGGAAGCTGTGGTCTTTGTATTGGTTGTGGGGTGACAGGATGACCCACTACCCGTGCCGATGTAGAGGAAGATATATGCTCAGCAAAGCACGTCTGTGAACCGTGGCTTGAGGCTCTGGAAGGAAATAGGCACAGGAAGGAAAAGAAGGACTGAATTGAACAGATTGAATTTAAAAGTAAACATGTTTGTTTATAGCAGTGACAACATGTTTTGACTGGAATCGTTCTGACAGAAAGTGGGAGTCTTTAGCCAGCTCAGGATCTGCCTTCCTTCTCATGACTCTTTCAGCATATGATGGGAAATAGTAGGTGATGTTTCATGAGAAGTAGTATTTGCAGCATACCAGCCTGTCTTCTCCTGGCTTTACACTACAATGGTATATACGTCACCATAGTATTTTCAGTATAGAATAGAACGTGGAAGAAAATCTTACTTAAGCAGAAATTATCTGCCAGTTGATCTTGTTTTACAAAGCTGGCTCTAGTGGCCTTCTTCTCTCTCATCTTCCAAGCCCCTACTAATTGTTAGGGATATACAGTCCTCTGTTCTTATTTCTGTCCTGGTTGGATTTATAAGAAGCCAGGAAAAAAAAGATACATAGTTTTGACAAAGTCACCATGAACAGAGCATTAGCACTGTAGGTTGGATAATAGGAGACTGAAGAGCAAGGAAGGTATGCCAGAAGTTTGGTAATTAAGCAGACAGGTTTGTTTCCTGTCTTCCTACTGTCTGTACACAGGTATGCACATGCACATATACACATACACACTCACACATATACACACCCATGCATACACAGTCACACTCAATCTTTTGTTTGTAAAACTTCTTGTTTCATTTTATAAATGTGGTTTCTAGTATCTACCAAATAGTGTTGGCAAAGGAGTCAAAGAGAAGACACATAAGCAGGAACTGCTGTTCCTGATGGGCTGTTCAATGTACAATAGTTTTATGATCATTGTGGGGTTGATTTTAAGTTAGGAGTCCAAAGACCTCTGAGGTTCATGATGAACTTCAAGAATTGATGAATGTTAATGTTTGTGCCCATGTGCCTGTCTCTCTAAACTGAGAGACATGTTTTTCCTTTCTCCATTTTGCTATTAGGTCATTAAGACCATCTAATAAAAAGGACCTTGAGCAACTGCTATCACCTTGTTAATAATTAATTCTATATTTGATATTTTATGTTTGTGGTAGAAAGACTTAGTCAAGAAAAAGTGAAATTTAAAATAAATTTGATTTTTAATTTGATGAAAGGACACTTTGGAAGTGAGTTTATAATTGCATAAATCATAGATTACCTTGAAAGGGTAAATGAGTAGGAAGAATGAATGCTGGATTCCAGGAAATTATTGTTTAACACCACTAGGACGATAGTACACACACACACACACACACACACACACACACACACACACACACACTCAGTTTTATGTGATGAAGAGCTTTGGTTCTGTCGTTTTTCAAAAGCCCAGAACTTCCCTGAACTAGCGGAAGCTTTGCAGGAGAGTATGCCTAGTTCTTAAGAGTCCCTCCATGCAGAACTCTGTGTTTCAAAGAGGTATGCCTAAGGCAAAGTGCGTATTGTGTCATTTCCAGGATTTATGGGGAATCTCATGCTTGAGTCAGAAGTTGACAAGAACACATTTCATTTTGATTTAAAAGACATTTAATGTATGAAATTGAAAAAAAAAGCCCTACATCATTATTAACAAAACAGGTACCAGAAACAGAGGTTACTAATTTGCAATTAGGCAGCTAAAGCAGCTCCTAATACAATGAAAATTAGTTTTCAGAATGGTAGTACTTTATGACTGAGGCATTGAGTTCTCTTTGATAATGAAGTAGCAGATGGGGCATTCTGATATGTCACTGGAAAGACGATTTTCTCTTGCTGTACTGTAAAATTCTGTTTGTACCCCCAACTTCAATGCCACAATCACTTGGCAAGAAGTTACAATGGCTCACAAATGATGCTTGTAGAGGCATTAAATTGTAGGGGGTTAGTTGCAGTCTAGAGAAAATGAAGAGGCTGATGGTTACTGTAAATATGAAGCTTTGCATTGAATGATGATATATAAGACTGATGACTAATAAACATAGCCTACATGGGAAACATTGGAGTGATGACATCTTTTTTCTTACACCCTTTTAACTAGTCACAATGGCTGGGATTGTACTTAAGGACTGTATGGGAAACAGACTAAACCCTGAGGCAGATCACCCTGGCGGCTGTAGAAAGAAAAGGCTATACTTTTCCTTGTATGTTATCTGCACTATTCTATTGTTTTAACATCTGCTGGGGAGATCAGCTTGGTCTCCTGCACCCCGCACATAGACAGCTCACGTCTGGTGGAAATGTGTAGTTTCCTACTGAAAGAGAAAAAGAGATAGGGTAAGACGTTGACCTAGAGGCTTTGGCCTCTATGTTACGTGGCCATGCTGCTTGGGTTTTTGGAAGAATATGCCTACAAAGATTCTGAATAATCCATGTAATTTTTAAATTATCTCAACTCAATTTTTAAATGAGCTGTTGTTTTTGTCTTAAACAACAAAGTTCCTTGGAGTTCTTTGATATTCATGGAAATATTGTGACAAGTAACAAAATCATTGGACTTTTATAAAGCATGAATGAATAAGTATAATATTTAACTAATTCTATTTTGAAAGAAAGGAAGGAATTCTTTAAATTTTTTATGGGATTTATTATGTCTAGTTACCAATTATGTCCCTACAAGTATACATTTTCAGATACAAAATTAGTCTGATTGGTCATTAGACTATCATAATGTGGGAGATGGTCTTACTCTTTTATCTATTTTTCTCCAAAATGTTGAGATTTTCCTACTAAAATATGAACAAATTGCTTAATCTTATTCCCTTCCTTTCTTAAATGAGTTGAATTTAGTTGCAACCAAATTATTCCAGGTTTGGAGTCAACTTTCAATATTTTGCTTTTGTATCACTAAAATCCTTTCTATTGAAACAAAGAAGAGCATTTTATTGAACAATGATCTGATCGTTCTAAGACCATTTTACATTTGGGGCTCTGTGGGCACATTTTTACTCAGCTACAGAGTCCTTAAAATCAATATAAACATAAACAACTCTTAGGTGTCCAGAGACCTCAAACTCTATAGGTCTTGCTATTTTACTTTCATTATGTACCACTCAAAGCAAGGGTCTAGCCTCCTATTTGAGAACTGAAGGGAAGAAGACGTTGAGGTCAGCATGACCTACCATCAGCAGGCCAACATGACCATCTTTAGGGTTACGTGATAATCCTGTGGACAGTTCAAAGAAAGATTCAGAGCTTCCTTTGTCACAATTTTGGTAAGACAAAATGACAAAATATTGTTGTAGAGTCGAGATTTCATGCCTATGATGATGTCAAAAAAGGGGTACAGTTATTGAAAGAAGCTTTTCCTTGCTACTTTTCATTCCACAGCTCTACCTTGCCCAACTACATAAACATTAAAATACTATCTAGATCCCATTGTGAGCCATGGGGAGGCATGTTTCTATTGGCAACCACGTTCCTCAACCTCACTGCACACTGAAGAGGAAAGAATCAGGGCCGATGAAAACACAAAGGTAAGATTTGTTCTAGATGATTTATTCTGCTGTAATTTCTTCCAAGACTCCCTACCCCCAAAATATACACAGTCTTTTTTTCCCCTTAAATAAATAATGAGCTTTGGAAGTCCTTTAACCTGTTTTTCTTATAGACATCTTTCTAAAAGAAAATAGAGACAGTGTATTCTGGAAGTTTATATAAGCTCCAAAAAAGGAGTCGCTCTGGTGCAGTTTCAACCCACAGTACAGCAGGTTTCTTTATGGTGTGTATGACAAAGGGCAGGCTGTGCTGCGAAAATGCCAGCCATCTCTGTGTTCGAAAACCTTCTATCACTCTTCTTGATTTGACATGAAATATTAAACACCAGTTACCAGCAAAAAGTTATTGAACACAGATGTCCACTATCACTTTCAAATTGCTAAAGTCAATTTAGGTTTATATATTTTCCTTGTTTAAGCGTTCACATGCAACACAAATGTTCTGTGACAGTAATGATTTCACAATATACCCTTTCAATTAGGAGAGGATATCGTATATGTGTTTTTATTTTTTAAAGTGCATTTTTTTTTTCATTCAAATGCTCTGGGCCCTTCACTAGAAATGGGAGTTGGATTGAAAAAAATAAATAAAAAGAAAGAGCTCCACCTACTGATTCATTCGAAAAACTTCTCGTCCTGCTTTCTCCTTGAGTTGAAAATGCTGTTTGGCACGAGAGTGACCTTGTGGACATATAATTCAAACTGTTTGGTTAAAAAGAAAGAAACGGGAGTTGCCCCCCTGGAAAGGAAGGGTTATATAGAGCTCTGTCTCCGAAACTAAGAAGGCCGCTCCTCTTCTTCATGCCCCTCAGAAGCCCTAATTAACATGTCTGCCTCAGGGTTAGTGCTCTCCGGGGTCGTGGGCTGACGGTGGCATTCCCTTCGGCTGGCTTTAACAGAATCCTGGCGGGTCACACAGTTTGCTGCACTACAGTAATCATATTCATTTCACTGGCCGCCCCTTCCTACTGAGACCCTTGGTGGGCGCCCTTCGAAAGGACTTACCGGGGCATTTTGCCCACCGGTGCAGGTAGAATTGCTCAGCCCCTACCATCCTCCTCCCCCACTTGCACCACGGCCACACTCGAATGATTTCAGCGGAGAGTGAAGGAAAACATCCACCGGGAACCCGGGGTGACTTAAGGCGCTGAGAGGAACGAACAGAGGGGGAGCCTCCGCTGCGGTCCCCCGGGGCGGTAAGGAGCGCAGCTACTGCACCAGCGCCCCGTCTGATGTCGCCCGGCTCTTGCGCTGCCACCTGTGTCTGAGGAGCTCCCAGAACAGTGCGTGATTTCTGCCACCAACACTCTTTTTAAAAAGGCACCTACCCACCAGTTTCACGCTGGGTGCCAAACCACAACATTTCCCCGTGATGCAGACGAAACGGGACTTACTGAGGAGGAGACTGTGGTCTGGAGGGTCACAGTGTCCTGGATCAGCCAGCTCGGGACCTGCTTCCTACCGCTAGAAGTGTTTAAAAAGATGAACAAACACCAGACTCTATTTGTCCCTAACATTTGGGCAGTGACCGTGGAAAACATCATCAATAGCCAACAAGATGATATCTGGAAAGGGACAATAGAACAATTTTGAGTCAAGTCCCTTTCCTTTGAACTTGTCTGTTCAGTCATGCATTCAGTAGATATGATTGACTAACCATTAGATCCTAGTAGTCAAAGTCCAAATAGAAAATGTTTATTCTTCCCCCAAATGAATCACACATCACCTATCACTGCAGAGTTGCCAAACTCTATGGTTTTCTTGTCACACATAAATTTAATAGCTGACCAAAGCCAGGAACAGAAATTTCTTATAAATCAAATAAGTACATACATCAGAGGGAGAAGAGGGGACCTAATGCCACATTTCAGTCAATCAAAAATATGTGTAATGAGGATTCACTGTGTAAAAGGTACGTGCTTGGTGTTTCACATTTAGGGAAATATGACCTGGCCCTGACCTCGAGCAAGAAGGCGCTTGCCTTACACTGCTGCTCAGGAGATTGTATGTAATCACGAAGCCATGTCTGGTACATTGTTGGTGATAGGTACATGGCAATCATTATTATTACCAGTAATGTCATATGTAAGAGATAATTGGTCTCTAAATGCTTCAACTAGACACTAATTGTTTTAAAGCCGGAAGAAGGGAAACTCCTGAAATCTCCCTTTGGATAGTTTCTTACAAATAAGTTAAGCCCCAATTAACTTTTAGCATTTTTGGAAGCTCAGGTTTCAGGTACCAGGTTGATCACTTGAAAATTCACGGTTTTTAAAATTTCGTATTTTTTCACATTCACAGTCAAGTGATGTAAATATTATTAGTTCAGTTTTACAGAGAAGAAAAGGAAGCCCAGAAAGGCAAAGAAACCTATTCTTTGTCACAGAACCCTGACACAACCATTGGCCCAGGGGCTCACTGCGACATCTGCCAGCTCTTGGCAGGCTACTTGTGCCATGAAGAAGCTTGAAGGACTCTTTAATTCCTTCCTTGAAGCTTCTTTTAAGAAAGTCTCAGAGATTTGTGATGTAATCAAACTCTCCATCGTAGTGTTATAGACTATGGGAGTGGAAGGAAGTGCAGACACCATCTTGTTTTCATTTCTCACTCCACAGGTAAAGAAGCAGAAGTCCTAAGAAGAACAGAGATCAGCATAAGTGCACACCTACTTAGTGATAGCTCTGAAATTAGACACTAATGCTTCAGGGCCCAAATTGGTGCCATTCCTAATATTTTCAAATTTTCCCATAAGTTATAAGTCGATAGCGATTTTTCATACAAATTTAAAATATTTGGCTGAGAAAAAGCTTTACACTCCACATCAACCTTACATTTCCTCTTTGCTGAATAGGTCCTCAATGATTTCCTATGACTGATAAATCATTCTCTGCATCACATTCCACTTGTAACCTTTGCAACCTGTGTGCACAGGTTCACACCCATAGAGGCTCGGTCTTCATTCAGAAGGTAGAATGCAGGCTAAGTTTACACTACAGAATTGGAGAGGGCTTCTGTGGAAATGCAGGCGAACTTGAGCATTCCCTCCCCAAACTCACCTTCCGGCGGGATCTGGTTCTAGTTTGCTTTTTGAAAACTACATTGTAGCACAATGTAATAGCAAATATACACTACTAGATTTTAATAATTGATTACAGAGTAGTTTCTTCATTGGTTTAAAAATGGTTCTAAATTCAATCAGAATACCAATCAATCTGAAAGTCAAGTAAAATGAGGACACTGCACTCCTCCTGATCATTTTTCCTGGTGTAATATGACTATACACTTAGGATTCTTTTTTTGTTCTGTTATTGTGTTTTACTGCAATTCTAACATTGTCTAAAGTGCTAAATTTTAAAAATGTACATGATCCTACTGTAGAAAGGCTCTTTTATAAAGAATACAACAAAAAATAGTAATTACTTGTTTAATTTTCTTTTGATTCATTAATTAAATTTTTTCACTTTTAGGATTGCAATTATATGTCACAAAGGGAACATCAATCTCATTATCAGTGTCATGTAACAAAATATCGCCAGGGACCAGGAAGCTCTTTGCTCCTTCTCAATCACTTTCTCTGTCAAAAGCTACAATTCCCTTGAATTGAGGTAATTATGCCATTGCTTTTCTTTATATATCCAAACCTTCATTGTTAAAATTAAATTTTACCTGCTTTAAACATTTAAAATGAACCTTATAGTGTGTGTATATATGTATGTATGTATGTATGTATGTATGTGTATATATATATAGCATATATTATGGAATACAGGTCATATAATGGAATATATATTAAGAATATAAAATATATGTGATGTGTTATTCCTGGCATCTTTCACTCAGCATTACATTCATGCATCTATGTGCAGGATACAAGTTATTTAATCATCTTATTACTGAAAGATTTGGGTTGTTTTCAGTTTTCACTACGGTAAATAACACTGGAATGAACATTTTCTGCATGCCTACTGGAATAAAAGATCTGCGGCATTAGGGGAATATGTCTAAAGAGTAAAGATACAGGATCACAATATCTGTAAATGTTCAGCTTTAGTAAGGAGATTTTTCCAAGGTGTACATAGTCATATTCAGTTTCGATGATGTCTAATATCTACTATCAACATTTTACAAATTATCCTTTCTTGTAGATAGCTTTTATTTGCATCTTCCTTATTACTGTAAATGTTATCTTTTAAAACATTTAATATTTTAATGTTTAGTGTGTTTAGTGGACATTTGTATATACATATTTGTGTGTGTTTCAGTTCTCTTTTTTCTTTTTCTTTTCTTTTGAATTGTCTCTAAAAGAGTTAACTCTATATTAAGAAAATAAGCTGTTTACCAGCATCATGTCCTGAGAGTGTATTTCATCTCTTGGTATTTTGCATTTTCACTTTCTTAATGGTATATTTTGATGAATAGAAATGATCAATTTTAATATAGATTCAATTTATCAACCTTTCCTTTATAAAGTAATGCTTTTAATTTCCACTGGAACAGTTTTGTCTGAAAAGAGATTATAAAGGTATTGATTACAGCAACTTTTAGATACCTTAGTATTTTACCTTATACATCTAAATCTACAATTCATAGTTAATATTCCTGTACAATGTAAGAATCACATTTATTTTACTTTTTCTATGTAAAACCAATTTTCCCAAAACCATCTGTTTAAAAGTATATCTTTTCCCCATTATTACAATGTCATCATTGCTATAAAAGATATATCTATATATACATTAGTATGTTAATGGGCTCTAGGATTTATTAATTTGATTTACTTTTTTATCTCTATAAATCAATGCAGTGCATTTTTAATTTCTAGGGATTTTAAGTTTTGACATGCAGGAGAAAAATTTGAATCATTAATGGTTATTTAGAAAACAAAAATCCTTGGAGGAAGAATGGAAATTAGGAAATTGTGAATTATCAAAGATCAGCTATTAGATCATTTCCCTTTGCTGCCCACATATTCCCTAGTTCATTTCATTTACTCTTCTGCATGTCAGGATCATTCACATGCTAATGAGTCCAACTTTTTATCACAGTCTGAACTTCTTTCCTGAATCTGTGCTCAATTCTCTAGGAGGCAAACTTGTGTTGTCTGTCCAGTTGAAAACCTAGCAGAGCCATACCTGACTTTCTCATATAGGCCTCAAACCAACAAAATTTCTGGCGTTTCTACAGTCATTCTCATCTACTTAAATATCCATTCTGTTTTGTATAACTAATGGTACTCATATGTATTTGTCACTTTGAGATTGGCTTCTTTTACAGTATTATGTTTGTGTTTCCTCCATGTCTTGCTATAACCAAATATCTTACTTCTTTTCAGTACTCAAAGATATTCTACTATAAGTATTTACTGCAGTTTATCTTTTTACATGAAGAACATCTTGGTTACTTCCAAGTGTTAGCAGTGGTGAATAAAGCTGCTATAAATGTCTACGTGCACCTTTTATGTGGGCATAAACTTTCCAATTCTTTGGGTAAATACCAAAGAGTGTAATTACTGAAACATACGTTAAGAAAATACCTGGTAATGTTAAAGAACTTTTTTTCCTTTGAATAATGTGATGAGTAGTCTTGGTTCTTTTGCCTCTCAATATAAACTTTATATTCAGTTTTTTAATATCCATGAAATGATTTTGTGGGAACTTGGGTGGGATTATATTGAATCTGTAGACCCCACCTGGGAAGAAGTGACATCATGGTAATATTGTCTTCCTACCCATGAACTTTAATTTGGTTATTTTATTTTATCATATTTAAAAAGTTTCCTTCTACAGTTATTCCTGTACATATTTTATTAGATTTACAAATACATCATATTCTGGATGCTATTATAAATAATATTATTTTAAATTTCATAATTTGCTTGTATACCAATGATTTGCATATTAACATGCACCCTTCAAGCTTGCTGTAATTTCAAGAAATTTTGGTCGATTGGTTTGCTAAGTTTTCAGCAGAAAACAGAAATAGAAACACAGAAACATAAAGTTTCTATTTGCATATAAAAAGTTTACACTATTTACAAATAGAAAGTTTCATTTCTCTATAATTTTAAGACCACTGTCTCCTTGGTATTTCTCTTGTATCCTCTTGATTGACTGTTTTCAACAATATACAGTGCATTTTTGCCAAAACTCATTGTTTAAAGTATAACCATTTTGTCGGGCGTGGTGGCTCACGTCTATAATCCCAGCACTCAGGAGGCAGAGGCAGGAGGATTGCTGAGTTTGAGGCTTGCCTGGGCTACATAGTGAGCTCTGGATCAGCCTGAACAACAAAGTGAGACCTGTCTCAAAAGAAAAAAAAGTATAACCATTTTATTCAATGCAATAGGACTGCTCTACAAGTACTTCTTTCTTGTGCATTCAATTTTGAAATAAATTGACCTCTGATTTCAATAGCCAGACCCCAAGTGGAGATTATGAGGAATCTCATCATATTCCCTCTTTCTCACAGACTGAATTTATAAACAATGACAAAAAATTAATTCAACCTACAGCCAAAATTATTTCTGCTGAAAAAAATGAAAATTTAAAATTCACTAGCAGACATCATGATTAAATGTCATATTTTATGATTTAAATATTAGAAACAGGGCCAGAATTTAGCTTGCTGTTTTTGGTGTCTGCCTTGCAAGCATAGGTCCAAAGTTCTATCCTCACTACCAAAACAAAACAAAACAAAAAATGTAAAATAATCTGGATTATAACTGCAGTGACCATTTCATTTTACTGCAAATAATGATATTATACATGGAGGAAATTATATTAAAATATTTCAAGTGAGTTTTATCTCAATTTTTAAATTTGTCACATATGATTGTGTATATTTTATAGTACCTTGTGTTGTTTTGATTTATCCATGTATTGTGTAATGTTCTATTCAAAGTAAACACACCTATTTTCTCAAGCATTTATTATTTTGTTTTGGCATACTCCTTTTTTCTAGCTTTTTTTTTTTTTT
>PVIC010031708.1:0-21140 GCA_004025085.1 Thryonomys swinderianus | reverse complement strand
TAGTTTTTTCCCTTGCTAAAGAGAAACGTTTTAATTAGATATAATCCTGATACTTCTTACTATTATTTTCTGTGGCATTAGAAGTCTAATCAGGAAGTCACTGTGCTTACAGTGTCAAGTGTTTCCTGAGTGGTTTCTTTCAGTGGTTGCAGTTTTAGGTCTTACACTTGGGTTTTTGATCCATTTTGAATTAATTTTAGAAGAGAATGAGAGAGAGGGATCTAGTTTCAATCTTCTACACGTTGATACTCAGTTTTCCCACCATTTGTTTAAAATGGCTATGTTTTCACCAACATGTATTTTTGGCTCCTGTTTTCAGAATCACATGGCTGTGGTTGCTTGGGTTTGTATGTGAATATTTTTTGGGTCAATTTTTTTTTTTTTTTTGAGACAGGGTCTCGCTTTGTGGTTCAGGCTGGCTCTGAGCTCACTATGTAGCCCAGGCAAGCCTCGAACTCCGCAATCCTCCTGCCTCTGCCTCCCGAGTACTGGGATTACAGGCGTGAGCCACCACGCCTGGCCCTTTTTCTTTTTAATTATTCAGGGTCTTAATAATTGTCATTTGTATCTTTCCCCTTTCCTTGAGTCTCTCTTCTTTTTATTTCACTCTTCTCCTCCACTGAATAAGCCATGCCTAAACGTTTTTATGACATATCACAGGGTCACTGGCACCCATCATCCAACTCCAAATGTCACCATGCTGTTCCAATTTCAATTTACTTGTGCTTAAGTATACTGAACCCAGAACTACACAGGAAAGATTAGCATTGCTCCTGGACAGGGAGATAAACAGATCCATGAAGCGTTCCAGTTTTTTTTTTTTTTTTTTTTGAGACAGGGTCTCGCTGTGTAGTTCAGGCTGGCTCTGAGCTCACTGTGTAGCCCAGGCAAGCTTCGAACTCAGCAATCCTCCTGTCTCTGCCTCCCGAGGGCTGGGATTACAGGCGTGAGCCACCACGCCCGGCCAGTTTTTGTGTTTTTTTGCCATAGATTGTTAAAGAAAATTAAAAGACTTTATGAAATAAGACATAGATCCTCTGCAAATGAGGAAGTAGAGATGGAGGAGGAAGGAAGGGAGGGAGGGGAAGGGGAAGTGAAAAGAATCAAGATGTGTCACGTATGTGTGCCACAGCCGCATAATGACTGCCATCCCTGTGTCTGGAACACACATCCAAGTAGACAGAAAAAATTACTTTTGAACAGTTTTTCTCAAACTTTCCCACACAAGTACTTCCAAAGTATGAAGCGCTCTCTTTTGGAACTCAAAGCCCTCTTATTTTTCATTTCTGCAATTACATGGGGCATTACACTGAGCCACCTCCCAGCTCTTTTATTTCTTGTTTTGAGTGGGATCTTGCTGAGCTGCCCAGGTGGGGCTCCTGCCTGCCAGCTTCCTGCCTCGCCTGCCAGTCGTCTTATTCCTAAGCGTTATTTTCCAGGAACCTGGGATCTGCTACTGGATAATGATGTTTAATTATTTTATTTGTTTTTGAGACAGGGTCTCGCTTTGTAGTTCAGGCTGGCCCTGAGCCCATTATGGTGCCCAGGCAAGCCGCCGCGAACTCAGCAATCCTCCTGTCCCTGCCTCCCGAGTTCTGGGATGACAGGCGTGAGCCACCACGTCCAGCAAATGATGTTTATTTTTACTGTCATGCGGTACAGTGGTTTTCAGAGTGTGTTCTCCAGACCAAAGCATCAGCTACCCCTGGGAAACTGTTAGAAATTCACGTTTTCTGACTTGTCCTGCACCAGGCTCACCGCATCATGAGCTCTCACCACAGCTGTCTTCCAGGGGACCCCAATGTGGCTGAAGCTGGAGAACCGCAGTTCTGGCATATAGTTCTAGACAGTTCTAAACAGCGTAAGGTACAGATTTCAAAAAAGAAAAAATGAACTTGTTTGTCTTTGAGTGGAAAAATCAACTACTATGTAAGTATAAAATGTTCATTTTTTTTTTTTGCTTTTTGAGATAGGGTCTTGCTTTGTAGTTCAGGCTGGCCCTGAGCTCACTATGTAGCCCAGGCAAGCCACAGCGAACTCAACAATCCTTCTGTCTCTGCCTCCCAAGTGCTGGGATTACAGGCATGAGCCACCACGCCCGGCACTGTGGTATGTGGTATTGATGGCTGGTGGGCATGAGTCTCCACGCCCAGCATTATATGTAGTTACGGGGGATCGAACTCAGGACCTTGCGCTTGCGAGGCAGGCGCCGGAACCACTGAGCTAACCCTCCGGCCCCAAAATGTTCATTTTTAAAATAAAATGTTAATACAAAAGCATCCTTTACTAAGTGTATTTTATAGACCTCACTTTGGATTGTGTATTGTAAAGAACAAGAGCAGACAGGATTAATTCCTCATTCATTTGTCTCCTCCTAGTGGCAGAATTTTTAATAGTGAGCCACTTGTGTTTCTCAAAAGTGTCTGAATTCCCTTATGATTACTTTTACTAGTGACAGTTAAAATTAATTGCCCCTGCTGGGCATGGTAGCTCACACCTATAATTCCAGCACTTGGGAGGCAGAGGCAGGGGAATCTCCAGGAATTCAAGGCCAGCCTGGGCTACATAGTGAGCTCAGGGCCAGCCTGAACTACAAAGCGAGACCCTGTTTCCAAAAAAAAAAATTAAAAAAACAAACAAAAATAACATTAATTGCCCCTCCTCATTAGATTACAGCTTTTTCTCTATTGGCTCCAAGAAGTGCTGCAGAAATTCATGTGATCTGTCTTTTACAGTTTTTAATATAGAATTTTAAAATTTTCTCATTTTGCTATCCACAATGTCTTAGCAATACAAATATACTACTTATTTTGTTTTTAATTTTTTGTGGTATTGGGGATTGAACTCCAGTCCTTGTGCTTCCAAGCTAGGTGCGGTACCACTTGTGCTAAATCTCCACCCTACTTGACATATTTTGATTTTTGGCTTTTTTGAGACAGAGTCTGAGCTCACTATGTAGCCCAGATGAGCCTTGAACTCACAGCAATCCTCTGGCCTTTGCTCTCACTGGTGGGATTACAGATGTGAGCCACCATGCCCCACACTGTGGTGTGTGGTTACCGGGGATCGAACTCGGCCTGGTCTACACAGTGACTTCAGGGTCAGCCTGAGCTAGTGAGAGACTTGTCTCACAAACAAAACAAAATGGAAAAAAGAAACAAACAAAGCAAGTACCTCAACCCTTAGCTCACTCCAGCACCCTGCCCCCAGCTTCTTAAAAATTCTACCACAGGGCTGGAGATTTAGCTCATTGTTTTCGATGCCTGCCTCACAAGTACAAGGTCTTGAGTTCGATCCCCAGTAACCACATACAATGCTGGGTGTGATGACTCTCGCCTATCAGCAATCAGTACCACATACCACAGTGCAGGGCGTGGTGGCTCACGCCTGTAATCCCAGCACTCGGGAGGCAGAGACAGGAGGATTGCTGAGTTCCAGGCTTGCCTGGGCTCCATAGTGAGCTCAGGCCCAGCCTGAACTACAAAGCGAGACCCTGTCTCAAAAAACAAAAACAAAAAGTCTACCACAGTATGACTGAGTGGCTCTGCCCTACTAGTTAGCTGTTAAATATTTCTAACATAATTGTTGTTTTTTTGTTTTTGAGTCAGGGTCTGTCAGGAGCCACAGAGCCGATTCTATTAATGTCTTTTTTTCCTCCCAAGGGGATGGTTTTCTAGTTGGTGTGGTACATTAGCACTTTTGGGCCGGAGATTTAGCTCAGTGGTTCCGGCGCCTGCCTCACAAGCGCAAGGTCCTGACTTCGATCCCCGGAAACCACAGATAATGCTGGGCATGGTGACTCACGCCCACCAGCAATCAATACCACACACCACAGTGCTGGGCGTGGTGGCTCACGCCTGTCATCCCAGCACTTGGGAGGTAGAGACAGGAGGATCGCTGAGTTCGCGGCGGCTTGCCTGGGCTACATAGTGAGCTCAGGGCCAGCCTGAACTACAAAAGTGAGACCCTGTCTCAAAACAAAAACAAAACAAAACAAAAAATCACAGCACTTTTATTTTCATATTTTTTTGTTTCTTTTAAAAAAAGGTCGGGCCAGAGGGTTAGCTCAGTGGTTCCAGCGCCTGCCTTGCAAGTGCAAGGTCCTCAGTTCAATCCCCGGAAACCACATACAATGTTGGGCGTGGAGACTCACACCCACCAGCCATCAATACCACATACCACAGTGCCGGGTGTGGTGGCTCACGCCTGTAATCCCAGCACTCGGGAGGCAGAGACAGGAGGATTGCTGAGTTCCAGGTTTGCCTGGACTACATAGTGAGCTCAGAGCCAGCCTGAACTACAAAGGAAGACCCTGTCTCAAAAAAAAAAAAAAAAAAAAAAAGGTCTCACTATACAGTTGCTGTATGCTGCCCTTGAACAAGGTAGTCCAGACAAGGCTCTTACTGGAGGGGGATTTTCCTGCCTCACCTTTCTGAGTGCTGGGATTATAAGCATGCACCAACAGATTCTCTATATGCAAATTTCTGTAAATATACAGAATACTTCTGAGAGAACACACAAAATAGTAAAAATAGATAAAAATGGCTGTCTTGGGGGACCAGGATAGTAAACTTTCTTTTCATTCTATATTTCCCCAACTCGTTAAGTGCTGGGGATGGAACTCAAGGCCACACACAAGCTAAGTGTGTGCTATTCTGCTGAGCTACACCTCCAGTCTCTTGTAAATCACTAAAAATTCACAAATTCTAAACACCAATAATCTTGTCTAAAAATATTTGAATGGGATATCCTGAATTTTCACACTGATCTTATACAACACACATATTTTCCTTCCTGAAGATGGTTTTCTGTGCCCTCAGCTTGTCTTTTTTTTTTTTTTGACAAATTTATCCTTAAATTCCAACAGGCTTTGAGATGCCACTTCACTCTACTTGTAGGTGGCTAAGATATTATTATAGCAGGAGGGCCAGATGTGTAGGAGTTATCATCAACAGTCACTATCACCTTCACACAAGAACAGCTTTTTTTTGATCAGTGCTGAATATCAAAGCACTTGCCAAACCACAGTCAAGGAAACAGTTTGCTTCTTTTGGAACATCCCCTGCTTCCGGTGCTGAGGTTTCCAGAGGGATATATTCCCTGCCCTATGAATTTGGAGATAACTCTGGTTAAATCCTAAATAGCCCAGTTGGGATCCAGTGTGTGCCACCCCACCTGGCTCATTTTTGTGTTGTTTTGTTGAGACTGAGGTCTCACTATGTGATCCTAGGTGACATTGGCACCTTTCTGTAGCTCACGAGGGTTTGTAATTCCTATCCTTCAGCTCCAGCCCCCCACGCTCCAGTGCTGGGATTATAGGCAGACTCCACTATGCCCAGCCTGAGCACATTTATGTTTAAAAAGCTTTGTATATGAAGAAGTCTAGAGGAATATAAACCAAAAATTTTTAAAGCATAATGCTGGTTTTTTTTTTTTTGGCTTTTTGAGACAGGGTCTCACTTTGTAGTTCAGGCTGGCCCTGAGCTCACTATGGTGCCCAGGCAAGCCACCTCGAACTCAGCAATCCTCTTGTCTCTGCCTCCCGAGTGCTGGGATTACAGGCGTGAGCCACCACACCCAGCATTGTGGTATGCGGTGCTGATTGTTGGTGGGCGTGAGTCTCCACACCCAGTATTATACGAGGTTACCAGGAATCAAACTCAGGACCTTGCGCTTGCGAGGCAGGCGCCGGAACCACTGAGCTAACCCTCCGGCCCTGTAATGCTGTTTTTTTTTGAGACAGGGTCTCTCTTTGTAGTTCAGACTGGCTCTGAGCTCACTATGTAGCCCAGGCAAGCCTCGAACTCAGCAATCCTCCTGTCTCTGCCTCCCGAGTGCTGGGATTACAGGCGTGAGCCAGCACGCCCGGCACCATAATGCTGTTTTTAAAAAAATGAAGTCAATAGTAAGAGTCAATGCACATAAAACAGTGCGTGCTAAGAACAAGGCTATTTTCTATATATTTTCTCATTTGATCCTTGTAATAACCTTTGTCTAAGGCCTTGTTACTAATAATGCAGCAGATGTGACAGGTACCAGACTTCAAGTCATGATCATTTTTTGGGAGGTACTGGGGCTCCAATTCAAGACCTTTTGAGGCAGATGTAGGAATGACTAAGCTAAATCTCAAACCCAACAGTAAAGATCTTAACCATGTTATTACTCTGAGGTATCCAGGCCACTTATTGTATGATCAGAAAAATCCATGAAACACTTTCAGAAAATTGTGCTTAAAAATTCTGCCTGGTTCTTTTTATATTCTCTATATATTTATTTTGTTGGTTATAAAGTTCAGACTGACTTTGTACTCACTATGTAGTCCAGGCTGGCCTGGAACTCACCAGGATCCTTCTGCCTCAGCCTCCCAAGTGCTGAGTTTACGTATATGTCCTACCATGTCGAGCTCTCCCATAACCATAAATCCCTCACAGCACTTCCTACATTCTTGTAGGTCAGAGACAAAGTACATTTATATTTTATAGTTCCTAGGGCAAGTGTTTTTGGGAAACAGAAACTTATCTTTTTTTTTTGAGACAAGGTCTCGCTTTGGAGTTCAGGCTGGCCCTGAGCTCACTAGGTAGCCCAAGGCTAGCCTTGAACTCTCGGCAACCCTCCTGCCTCTGCCACTGGAGTGCTGAGATTACAGGCGTGAGCTACCAAGCCCAGTACTGTAGTATGTGGTAAGGGGATAGAGTTTGGGACCTTGAGCTTGTGAGGCAGGCGCTGGAACCACTGAGATAACCCTCCAACCCATAGGCACTCTTATCTTGATATGTAAAACATATGGGCCTGTAACTTGAGGATTAGCATTCCTGAAATAGCAAGAATTTCTTTTCCAACAATGTATAGTAGGCTTGGGGATTTAGCTCCAGTTGTACTGCACCTATTTTGAAAGTATAAGGGTCCAGTTCAATCCTCAGTACAGCAAAAAGCAAACCAAAACAAAAAGCTCCCCAACACTAAGAAATGTATGATAGAGGCTCAGGCCTATTAATCCCAGCTTTTGAGGCTGGGAGGTGAGGCAAGATCTTGAGTTCACCCCAGGATGGGCAATTTGGGGAGACCCTGTCTCAAAATAAAAACCTCTGGGATACGACTGAGTAGTAGAGTGCATGCCCAGCACGCACGAGGCCCTGGGTTAGACTTCCACAACATAAAAACAGAACAAATGTACACCGCAGTGAAGCAAGGACAGTGTCCGTTTCCTCCATGCCATCTTTCCTTGCGTCTTCTTTCTCACCTTGGCCTCTCCAGTCCACTTCTCTAGCGAGCCAGCAGCCCCAGATGAAACTGGAGCCCCAGGTGCTACTGTCAAGAGAGCGGGAAGCAGGAATCGCCTTATGGTTCCCGGCGCCCCTTGCGCCAGCACCCAGTTTCCGGCTGGCGGCCGCCATCTTGTGTCCTGGCAGGGGCGGGGCCCTGGTGTCAGCGGAGCCGCTGCCCGTTCTGAAGATGGCGGCCCTAGGTAGGCGTGATTAGGTTCTGAGAGCCGAGAAGGTACGGGCTTATGTCGGTTACAGAAGAACTCCGGGAGCTCCCCGCTATGGAGGAAGAGGAGAACGAGGAAGAGGAAGAGGAGGACGAGGAGGAGGAGGAGGAGGAGGAGGCCGAGGAGGAGGAGGAGGAGGCAAGTAAATATTAAGTAGGAACCGCGCGAGGTGGTGGTGGGTCCGGGCTGCCGCCCGCGAAAGGGAGGCCCGGGACGCGCTACGCGGGAGTCTGGGCCCCGGGCGCGCGGTGCTGGGATCCTCTGTTCTCTGTCCTGAACGCCCCGCCCTTGTCACAAAGAAGGACAAGAAGCAATTTAGGTAAAAGGTCGCCTATTTGTTGAAAACATAGGGCCCAGTTTTTACAAAGGCGGGGTAGCTGCAGTGGGATTTGGAGTTTTTCTTGTTATCACATCGGCCTGATCACTTGCATGCTAATACGTTTACCTCTTTCTTCCACCAGGAGCAGTTTGTTTTGGTGGAATTGTCAGGAATAATTGATTCAGACTTTCTCTCAAAATGTGAAAATAAATGCAAGATTTTGGTGAGTCTTGGAGAAATGGGGGATTATAGATTTTTTTGACAGTTAAGAAACAATGGGGGGCCTGGAGATTTAGCTCAGTGGTTCTGGTGCCTGCCTAACAAGTACAATATCCCGGGTTCCATCCCCAGTAACCACCTACAACAATACCCGGTTTAGTGACTCACGCCCACCAGCAATCAGCATCACACACACCACAATGCTGGGCGTGGTGGCTCAAGCCTGTAATCCCAGTATTTGGGAGGCAGAGGCAGGAGGACTGCTGAGTTCGAGGCTTGCCTGGGCTACATAGTGAGCTCATGGCCAGCCTGAACTACAAAGCAAGACCCTGCCCCAGAAAGAAAGAAAGAATGGTGAAATATCTGAATATCTGTCCGCAGACTGATAAATTTAGCCCACCTTAAAAGCAGTGAGTTCATCAGAAATATAAGATTACATCAGAAATAGAAGTGTGTCTCCTGCACCAGTGTCTGACGTGATTTTGGGGATAACATTTTGTCATGGAATGAGATCTATTGAAGAAATATTTTATTTTAGAAAGTGAGATGACAGAAAGCGAAGGAAGGGTAGACTTTCTTGTTGAGGTTAAACTGTGAAGGAAGAACAAGGAAAGATACTAAGAGGAGACTTCAAAGACATTGTTTCCTTGTGGTGCTGGCCCTCTACCACTTAACTACATCTCCAGCCCCACCTCATTTCTTATTCTTTTAGCTAGGTTCTGATAACTGCTCAGGATGGGCTCAAATTTGCAATTGTACTGTCTTGGCCTCCCAGAGTGCTAGGATGGATTATATTGCACCACCATGGCCAAAGTCCTCCTGGGTGGCCCAGGCTGGCCTCTTCCCTCTGCCAGGATTACAGGCATTACCAGGATGCCCCACTGTGCCAACCTGTTTATTATCTCTTTTTTGGGGGGTTTATAATGGAGAATGGACCCAGCATTTGCATTCTCAGCACAGTTCTACCACTGGGGAACACCTAGAATCTTTATCATTTTTACCTTAATGCCTTTGAGTTACTGTTTGCAAAGAAAATTTCTCTTCCTGCTTTAAGCTTGAAGAGAAGGTTGATTGAAATTGACCTGTTGAGGCAGGTGTGGCAGTGCAGGTCTATAATCCATGCACCCTGGAAGCTGAGGCAGAGGAGCACCACAGAGGCCAGCCTGAGTTCAAGGCCAGGCTACAATACCAAGTGAGACGCTGTCTCCAAAGGGGGTGGGGGCAGGGAGAAACTGACCTTGTTACATGTGCATAAAGTAAGTAGTCTAGTAGTCTAGTAGTGTAGATCACAGCAGTGATAATTTATTTTGTATTTGCTAGAGCAAGATCCTTTAGACTAACCATGCATGCTGGTGACACATGCCTGTAATCCCAGCACTTGCAAGGGTGAGGCAGGAAGATGGTGAATCAAAGGCCATCTTGACCTACATGGTGAAACACTGTCTCAAACCCCCTTTCCTCCCCAAAACATGCCGTAGACCAGGTTTCCATTGTTGGCGATGGTAGCCAGATGCCATGCTAGAGCCTTTTCTCATGACTTTATGCACCTTTATTCCACTGTAGGGGATCAACACTGAGAGGCCCATTCTGCAGTTGGACAGCTATGTCTTTGCTGGGGAGTATGAAGGTAGGAGATTGACAGCTAGCTCTTGGCTTTGAGAGAAGATCTATTTCTCAAACATTTACCTTCAAATTTTTCTACAGATACTCTTGGAACCTGTGTTATATTTGAAGAAAATGTTGAATATGGTAAGGAATTGTTATGCTACACTCCTTTTATTTTTGTTTTTCTTTTTGAGACAGTCTCACTGTGTAGTTCAGGGTAGCCTTGGATTCACTATACAGCAGAGGCTGGGCTCAAACTTGTGATCCCTCTGTCTCTGTGTCCCAATATAAAGTAATTAAGATGTAGTATATGAATGTACCAATTCCCCACTATGAATGTAATCATTATATGAATGTAATCATTATATCATTATACTTGTACTAAAAAAATTTTTTTAAAGAGAAAAAGCCCAACAAACTTAACTCTCCTCCTTCTTTCTCCTGAGATAATTACTCTATTTAATTTGGTGTTTATCTTTCCTCTACCTAATTTTATTTATTTACTTTGGTGTTTTTGAGATAGGGTCTTGTTATGTGGTTCAGGTTGGCCTTGAACTCTATGTAGCCCAGGCTAGCCTTAAACTCATGATGATCCTACTGCCTCACCTCCCGAGTGCTGAAATTACAGGCCACAACTCCCAGATTCTATATCTAAATTTATATTATGTATGTATGAGTCTACAAACAATAAATAGTACTGTTGTATATATTTTCTTCTTCTTCTTCTTTTTTTTTTTTTTAAGACAGAGTCTTGTTTTGTAGTTCAGACTGGCCCTGAGCTTACTATGTAGCCCAGGCAAGCCTCGAACTCACAGCAATCCTCCTGTCTCTGCCTCCTGAGTGCTGGGATCACAGTCCTCACACGTTTGGCACTGTGGTGTGTGCTACTGATTGCTGGTGGGTGTGAGTCACCATGCCCAGTATTGTTGCATATGGTTACCAGGGATTGAACTCAGGACCTTGTATTTATGAGGCAGATGCTGGAATCACTGAGCTAAATCCCTGGCTCTTTCTTTTAAAATTTTTTTTTAAGGTTTGAGACATCTCTCATTTTGTAGTTCAGGCTAGCCCTGAATTCACTATGTAGCCCAGGCTAGCCTCTGTGCAACTCACAGCAACCCTTTTGCCTCTGCCTCCTGAGTGCTGGGATTATAGCCAGGAGCCACCATTGTATGGTGGTGCAGGTCTATAACCTATTCATTGTGGTGTGTGATACTGAGGATCGAACTGGAGACCTTGTACTTGCGAGGCAGATGCCAGAACCACTGAGCTAAATCCTCGGCCCTGTTGTTTATATTTTCAAAGGAGGCTATGGGGTGTCAGTATAGAGCAACTTTTCTGACCTGAATAAGGTCCTGGGTTTAACCACAGAGCAGCAAAACAACAACAAAAACTTGATACAAATGATAAATGTGCTATACAAATCATTCTGTATCTTTTTTTCCGCTCAGACATTTTCAATTTATGCACGGTTAGTATATTGTAGTTATTGCTTCCTTTTTCCTGTTGTGACTGTGCCACAATTTATCCTCTAGATCTTGTTACTAAATGTAAATTGATAACTACGCTTTGGAGAGAAGCGTGGTGTTATCCCATATGAAATTCCCCAGGAATAATTCACAGCTACTATTAATGGTTGTTTTCTATATTGTTCTGAGTGCTATGTGTGTTATCCTTGATTCCTTACCACAACCTGATAAGCTAGATACTGGTATGATTTTCATTTTATAGTTGAAGACACTGAAGCCCAGATGGGTAAGGAACACGCTCAAGCTCACACAGGAAGTAAGTGGTAGAGTGGGTTTTACGCTCAGGCTGCGTGGCTTCTGAGCCCGTATTCTTGTGTGTGTCCAGGGAATTGGATGACCCTCTGGACCAGTGAGCTACAGCTTACATCTTCAGTAATGCTCATCACCTCATTGAAAGGTGCTGTGCAGGGAGACAGATCTTTTATAGATGGGAAGAGAGAAATGGAGGGGCATGGGAGGGGAGAAGAAAGGGAAGGGAAGAGGGAGAGGTATGCTGAATACTTTGTACCTGCCCTATGAGATGAATGTAAGCAGTATCTACTACAAACATGACTAATGGAAAGTTTTTAAAAATATGCTTTGTACGTATTCTTATATGTCTTCTTGTGTATATATGTAAAAATAACTATAATGTTGACATTTAGAAATAACATCGATGAGTGGTTTGAGTTGTAGTTCAGAGGTAAACATCATGCTTAGCCTGTATGAGGCCCTGTATTCAAACCTAGCCCCCAAAGAAACTGATATGTGTGTTGTCTTTATTTTTAGGTAAACTTTGTGAAATTACCAATTGGGCTGAATATCAGTTCACACATGGCGATGTTGCTGTCAGTTTGCACACACACAGCAGCATGTGGTAGTGCTTGGGGGGGGCTCATTCTCCTTCCTGTTTAGGCTATTTCTTTTTTTTTTTTTGAGACAGGGTCTCACTTTGTAGTTCAGGCTGGCCCTTAGCTCACTATGTAGCCCAGACAAGCCTTGAACTCACAGCAATCTTCCTGCCTCTGCCTCCTGAGTGCTGGGATTATAGGTGTGGGCCACTACACCTGGCATTGTGGTATGTGGTACTGGGGATCGAACCAGGGACCTCATGCTTGCTCAGCAGGCACTGGAACCACTGAGCTAAATCTCTGGCCCTCTAGGCTATTTCTTAACACTATAGTTGCCAGAGTTTTTCCACCTTTCTTCTATTGGGGATGTTCCTACTCTAGCCTCTCTCAGGCTTCAAACTCCAAATATTACTTCGGTTCTTTTATTTTGTTATTCAGTACTGGAGAATGGATGTGTGGCACGTGGCTCTGTGTCTGGCTTGTTCTTTCATTCTGAGTGGTAGAGTTATGCACAGCACTCTGAAGGCCACTGCCTTCACTGTCGCACTTTAAGGATTGATCCTATTGAGTCTATCTGTTCAGTCTCAGTCATAGCTTTGTTTCTGCACATGTTTGTTGTTTTTGCACCCACTTGTGTCACGGAGTGGTGTATTTTATTTGTCATTTCTCTGTGATTGGAGCAAGAGGGATGACTTACACTTTGAATTTACCATACTAACTTGATAAGAAGTTACTATACTAACTCCCTGAGCTGGAATTATTGGAGTTCATATCATTATTTTATTTGATGGCATCAAACAGTGTAATAATTGAGTTTTTTTATGTTCTAGTGGATACAGAAGGCAATAATAAAACAGTGCTAAAATATAAATGCCACACAATGAAGAAACTCAGCATGACCAGAACTCTCCTGACAGAAAAGAAGGAAGGAGAAGAAAGCATAGGTTAGTTCATTGAATTCTCAGCACAAGTCTTGTAGTTTTGGCTTGGCAATGACACATAACACTCCTTGTAGTTTATAGTAATAACTATGTATGTTTTTTTTTATTTTTAATTTTTTTTTTTTTGAGACAGGGTCTCGCTTTGTAGTTCAGACTGGCACTGAGCTCATTATGTAGCCCAGGCAAGCCTCAAACTCAACAATCTTTCTGCCTCTGCCTCCTGAGTGTTGGGATTACAGACGTGAGCCACCATGCCTGGCATTGTGGTGTGTTGTACTGATTGCTGGTGGGCATGAGTCACTATGCCCAGTATTGTTGTATGTGGTTACCAGGATTAAATCAGGGACCTTGTGCTTGCTAGGCAGGTGCAGGAACCACTGAGCTAAATCTCCATCCTAATATGTTTAGTTTTAACAAGTTGTTGTTTTTTTCCCCTTTGGTACCAGGAATCAAACTTAGGACCTTGGCCTTGCCAGACAGAGGTGATGTCACTGAGCTAATTCCCTGACCCTGTCTGTTTAGTATTCTAAAATTGGGCACTTAACTAGCATGCATGAGGTCCTGGGATCATCCCTAACTCTGCAAAATAAATAAAACTTTCTGGCACTGTAATTAGCCTCTTTGAGCTAATGGCAATGAAACCTAAAAGGTTCTAGACATACATTTAGATAGGAAGTGTAGCTCAGTGGTAGACTCCTTGTCCAGCATGCATGAGGCCTTGGGTGTGATCCCCAGCGTCAAAAACTAAAGAAATAAAAATGGAATGTACTATATGAAAAGAATCAAGCATAGATGAAAAATTCAGCTCACTCTAATGTGGCTGAGGCATACAATAAACAGCTTATGTGCTCTGCACTGGAAACAACCACAAAGAGTTTGCTGTGAGACAAGATTTCTAAGACCTAGGAAATTCATAGCCTCTGTCTCTGTCTTTATCCTTTTCTCCACTAACAATTTTGAAACGAAGTAGATGCTACTAGCATATCTGCATTGCTAAGATGTAACTCCATGGAAGCATCAAGGAAGTTGGTAGTTGTAGCAGCTTTCCTCAAGAAACTGGCAACTAGAAGAAGCTGACTTTGTATGTCCTGAGTCTAATCCTTAGCATCCATTTATTCTTCTCCCACTGCTTCCATTGCAGTCTGGAAATGTAGGCCAGTGTATCTTGTCTCAGAGCAGGCACATGGTTGTGGATTTGAATGAATAATCATGTGATGACTTAAACATTCATTGCTCAGAAAAATACTTGAGGCCTGGTGTGGTGGTGCTGAGATATTCTTTGCATATCCCCAAATGAACTCTATTATGTGTGTAATATTCAGAGAGAATCCAGGGCCTCGCACGTGCTGAGAAGCACCTTACTTCTGAACTGCCAAGTTAGCCCTTTGTTTTGTTAACTTTGAGACAGTCTTGCTAAGTTACCCAGGCTGGCCCTGAACTTGTCATCCTCCTGCCTCAGCCTGCTTCATAGCTGGAATTACAGATATGCCCTGCTTTTCCTGCTGAAAACTATTCCTTTTTTTCTTTTTGAGACAGGGTCTCACTTTGTAGTTCAGGCTGGCCCTGAGCTCACTATGTAGCTCAGGCAAGCCCATATGCCCTGCTTTTCCTGCTGAAAACTATTCCTTTTTTTCTTTTTGAGACAGGGTCTCACTTTGTAGTTCAGGCTGGCCCTGAGCTCACTATGTAGCTCAGGCAAGCCTTGAACTCAACAGTCCTTCTGTCTCTGCTTCCTGAGTGCTGGGATTACAGGCATGAGCCACCATACCCGGCAAACTATTCCTTTTTAAAAGGCATCCCATAAAAATAACAGAAGTGACCATATGCAAGTGAAATAACTTGGACAGATGTTTAAATACTGCATTGTGTGAGCAGCTGAAAGTGGAAATAAGGACTGAAAAAGATAACAGATGTTGGAAAATGGGAAGAAAATGTTTGAATGTGAAGGGGAACAAGGGAGGAGGGAGGGAGAAAGGAAGGGACAAGAAAAAAAAGGAGAAAATAGGCAAAAATAGAAACAAAGCTTTTTCTTTTCTGGTACCAGGGGTTGAACTCAGGACCTTGTGTTAGTGAAGCAGGTATGGCACCACTAAGCTACATCCAGGCCTGAAACAAAACTTTTGTACATGGAAGGGATGGGGAATAACAGTTAGGATGTACTATTTACAGGTACAAGTTCCCTATGATGAGTGTTATCATTATATATACCTAAGATGTCCAATAAATGTGCTGTAGGTGACAAGTTCTAGAATGAACATGAAAGCCAAAGGCATATCATAAGCTTAGGTATCATTTAGATATTATTAAAGTAACTGGGCCAGGCATTTAGGTTAGTGGTGCCACTCCTGCCTGGCAAGTGCAAGGTTGTGAGTTCGATTCCTATACTGCAAAAAAACTTAAAAAAGCAAAAAACAACTGTCTTATTAAAGCCATTGTGGGATTTCCTGACAGTTTATTATTTTGGTGATAAGAAAAAAACCAGAATCTTACACAGTTCCTATGAATCAGGGATTGAGGCTCAGGCTCTTTTCATGAGGCTGCAGCCAGTAAGTATGTCCTTTAAACGGCAGTCATTTCAAGGCCTCACTAATGCCACATGCTCACATCCACACGGCTGCTCAGGTTGCTACTGCTTTGAGCAGGAAGCTTCAGGTCCCTGCCGTGGAGCCCTCCTCACAGGACTGTGTGGAGGTCCTGCTGTCGTGGCAGCTCACTTCTCAGACCTGAGAACCCACGGGAACAAGGTAGAGGTCTCCACGTCTTTCATGAACCACCCTGAGATTCATGCTCTCATTTCCACCCTCACCTGTTCCATGTAGGAGGGGGCTGCACAGGGGGAATGTACGAGGAGTGCAAATATCTCTGGGGACCTTGGGAGGCTAGCTGCCACCCTGGCAGTATGCTGGAGACAGAAGGAAAGAGACAGGAGCATGACTAGCACTTTCTCAGAACTTGTACTGTAAAATCAGTCGCATTTGGGCTGGCAGGTTGCTCTGAAGTAGAACACATCCTTCTCATTCACAAAGACCTAGACTTGATCCCAGCACCAAAAAGAAAAAAACTTGCACAAATGTGATTCAGCATTTAATTTGTGTATTTAAGAATCTGTTCCTGGGCCGGAGGGTTAGCTCAGTGGTTCTGGCGCCTGCCTCACAAGCGCAAGGTCCTGAGTTCGATCCCCAGTAACCACATATAATGCTGGGCCTGGAGACACGCCCACCAACAATCAACACCACACACCACAATGCCGGACATGGTGGCTCACGCCTGTAATCCCAGCACTCGGGAGGGCAGAGACAGGAGGATTGCTGAGTTCACGGCAGCTTGCCTGGGCACCATAGTGAGCTCGGGGCCAGCCTGAACTACAAAGCGAGACCCTGTCTCAAAAAGCAAATAAAAAGAATCTGTTCCAGCCTGGCATGGTGGCTCATGCCTGTAATCCCAGCACTCGGGAGGCAGAGACAGGAGGATTGCTGAGTTTGAGGCTTGCCTGGGCTCCATAGTGAGCTCAGGTCCAGCCTGAACTACAAAGCCAGACCCTGTCTCAAAAAAAAAAAAAAAAAAAAAAGAATCATGCCCAGGTTTTGAGCATGGGTGACTATGTGAGTGATGTTATTTCAGAAAGAAAAAGGGAGGTAATGCTGGCCATGGTGGTTCACATCTGTAATCCCAGCACTCGGGTGGCAAAGGCAGGAGGGTTGCTGAGTTCAGGGCTTGCCTGGGATACCTAGTGAGTTTAGGGCCTGCCTGAACTACAAAGCAAGACCCTGTCTCAAAAAAAAAAAAATTGGAGGGAAAGGACTAATGAATTTTTGAGATGTTATAGGAGTAACATGAAAAGGCAATCTCAGCAAGACATCTTTAACTCAGGAGAAGTCAGTTGATTGCAGGAAATGGGAGCAGACAGGAATGGATAGGGTGGGAGGGGAAAAATCCTTGATTACGGATATTAAGAGGTTAGTGATTTGCCTATAAGATTGGAAAGGAATAAGAAATGTTTTGTTTTTCATTTTTGAGTCAAGGTTTTATTATGTAGTTCAGGCTGCTCTTGGGCTCACTGTGTAGCCCACGTTGTCTTCTAAGTCATGGTGGTGATCCTCCTGCCTCAGCCTTCTGAGTGCTAGGATTACAGGCTGTGCCACCATCCCCAGCTGTTCTACTTTTTAATTGGATGTTCAATTGAAAATAATTTGAGGGGGATTAGGGATGTAGCTGGTGACTGAGCATGTGCTTAGAAGGTATAAACTCCTGGGTTGAATCCCCAAACCTTCCCTCTCCACCAAAATAAGAAAGGTAAATGTTGTGAGTCCGAATTTGAAGGGAACAGAGTAGTGTCATCACAGTATTAGGATAACTGAATAGGTAAAGAGAAGACTGTAGGAAAGTGACCGAGTTTCCCTTAAGGCATGAGATGCCATTTCTCTGGAGAATTTAGCTCTGGGAAGGGTGGAGGGCAGTGATGGGAGTGATGGCTTGTGACTGTGAAGAGGCACTACCTGTAGTTCTCCGAGAAGAGGGCAGTGATGCGATGATCTGTAGTTAGCATGGTTTATAGTGGAGTTCATAGGAGGAAAACGTGAGGTCCACTTACATTTCTTCTGCATGTTTCTTTCCCGGTGCATCTCCGGCCCGCCCAAATCAGAAGGGGTGGAGTGGCTACAGATGAAGGACAATGACTTCTCCTACAGACCCAACATGATCTGTAGCTTTGCGCATGAAAACGAAGATGAGGCGGTGGCTCCAGCCTCTGAGAAATGTTTAACGGTGGAAGAGCAAGCGGCTATGGTGAGCGACGGCTCAGACCTCACCTGCGGCGGACAGGAGAGGCTCCTGGGCACAGAGGATGCTGGTCCTGTTGATATCCCTTCTGAGTTGGAAGGTTCTGTTTTTAGGGAGACTCAATTCACTTCCTTAAATATTGCCCCTAGATGAAATGTTCTATATTATAACCAGTCATGAATTTGTGAAAAAGGATTTTCATATAAAATAATAGCTGTGTAGCTTTCACTTGCTTCACTGTTTTTATTGGCCATACGTACATTTCCAGCACAACTGAATATACCAGAATCATTGAGGACATGATGTGAGGTTTTTTTTCTTTCTGAAAAATGGTCCTACTCTGTAGTCCACAATGGCCTTGACCTCAGAGTGAATGCTTCTGCTCAATCTCCTAACTACAGTTATATTTTTTTCTTTTCTTTTCTTTTTTTTTTTTTTGTGGTTCCGGGGATCGAACTCAGGCCCTTGTGTACAATTAAATTTTTAAAACCGGAGTGGTGGCTCACACCTGTAATCCCAGCTGCTGCTTGGGAGCTGAAGTAGGAGTTCAAGATTACCTGGACAACATAGTGAGACCTTGCCTCAAAGTAAAGGTGGTAGGGACAGGGGTCTAGCTCAGTGGTACAGCACTCCAGAGATTGCTCCCCAGTATCACAAAACAATAAAGTTTACATGTCTTTAGAGTGCCTTTCTGTACTATAATTGAGTTTTTTATTAAGGTGAGTTTTTCCATGCTTTTACTTCCTGTTACCACTGTAGAGCTCAAATGTATTATTGTCCTACAATTTTTTTGGTTTTGTGAGACATAAGTCCGACACTGTCTCAACTAGGTGAAGATCTCAAGAGTTGACAGCACTGTGTTCTTTACTGGAGGCTGGTATAGCAATAGGGAGAGATGAATCCGTTTGTTTGCTCATTTGGTTGTTGGCAATATTCACATTCTTTGCAGCTGATGAGTCAAGGTCCCCTTGCTCTGCTGTTTGTCCAATGAGAGCCATTTGTGGCCACATTCCTTAACTTATGGCTTCTCTTCAAAGCTGCCACTGGTGGTTATGTCTCTTTTTCTTTTTTTTCTTTTTTTGAGACAGGGTCTCGCTTTGTAGTTCGGGCTGGCCCTGAGCTCACTATGTAGCCCACGGAAGCCTCAGATTTAGCAGCCCTCCTGCCTCTGCCTTCTAAGTGCTAGAATTACAGGCATGAGCCATCACGCCCGGCACTGTGGTATGTGATACTGATTGCTGGTGGGTGTGAGTTGTCATGCCTGGTATTGGATGTGGTTACCGGGGATCCAACCAGGGACCTTGAGCTTGCTAGGCAGGTGCTGGAACCACTGAGCTAAATCTCCAGTTCATCTTTCCCATTTTCAGTCTCCTGTTAAATCTGACTGACCTTCTACCTTTCACTTCATCCTCCTTCTTTTTTTTTTTCCCTGTGGTACTGGAGTTTCAACCTAGAACTTTCTGTTGAACTAAACTTGCAACCCTTTTTTTTTTCTAAGATGGGGCCTCACTAAATTGCCCAGGCTGTCTGAAACTTGTGACTTTCCTTCCTCAGCTTCCTGAGTAGCTATTATTATGTAGACCACAGGCTTTGGCTCTGTCTCCACTTTTAAAGGTCCATTTACTTGTACTGTACCTATCTGTGTAATTTCCCTATTTATGATGTTATTGTCATCCTATCTGCAAAGCTCTTTTGCCATGGAACATCATGCATAGGCATGACAATCTTTTTTCTTTTTCTTTTTTTTGAGACAGAATCTCACTTTGTAGGTCAGGCTGGCCCTGATTTACTATGTAGCTGAGGCTAGCCTCGAACTCACAGCAGTCCTCCTGCCTCTGCCTCCTGAGTGCTGGGATTACTAGCATGAGCCACCACGCCTGGCAACAATCTTTTTTTTTTGAGACAGGGTCTTGCTTTGGAGGTCAGGCTGGCCCTGAGCTCACTATGTAGCCTGGAACTCACTATGTAGCTTGAACTCACAGCAACCCTCCTGGCTCTGACTCCTGAGTACTGGGATTACAGGTGTGAGCCACCATGCCTGGCCTTGTAGTTTTGTGGTATTGATTGCTGGTGGGCATGAGTCACCATGCCCAGCATTGTGGTATGTGGTTACTGGATTACTGGGATCAAACTCAGGACCTTGATTTTGCAAGGTAGACATGGAACCACTGAGCTAACTCCCTGGCCTAGGTATGACAATCTTTAGGGGCCATTTTTCAGTCTATTACAACAGAAACATTTTGACGTGCTTCAAGATAAAGGTATAATTCCTAGTATTTCAGCTTTAATTTTAGTCCTTTCCCACTTGAGAAAGATTATTGGAATTCAACTATAATAATCACTGGTAAAAACCTAGGTCTGCTGTACTGAAAATTTTTTATACTGGGGGTTAAACTTAGGACCTTCTCAGTTAGCTACATCCAAGCCCCCCCCCCCCCTTTTTCTGTTTGTTTGAGACAAGGTCTTCCTATGTAGTTCAGACTGGCCATGAGCTCACCCTGTGTACCCAGGCTGGCTTCGAACTCTTAGCAACCCATCTGCCTCAGGCTCCCAAATGCTGGGATTATAGGCATGTGCTGCCACACCCAGTTTATAATTCTGAGACAGGGTTTTGCCAATGCACTGAATTGGTCAGCTCAATCCTGCCTCAGCCTCCACAGATTAAAACTATAGCACTGTGGATGCTAAACATGTTATTTTTAATTTTTTTCTTCATTGGTACGTTTTAAGTGTATTTTATAACCACATTCATCATTGGGATTTTTTTTTTTTGAGACAGGGTCTCACTTTGTAGTTCAGGCTGGCCCTGAGCTCACCATGTAGCCTAGGCAAGCCTCAAACTCAGCAATCCTCCTGCCTCTGCCTCCCAAGTGCTGGGATTATAGGCGTGAGCCACCACACCTGGCATTGTGGTTTGTGGTACTGGGGATTTAACTAGGGACCTTGTGGTTGCCAGGCAGACACTGAAACCACTGAGCTAAATCCCCAGCCCGTAATTTTATTTTGGTTTTGCTTTTGATACTAAGAGTTGAAATTAGGGCCTTTGCACATCCTCATCCCTTTTTTACTTTGAGAGAGGGTCATACTAAGTGGCTACATAGCCAAGAGTGGGCTTGAATTTTTAGTCCTGAAGTCCACCAATTCCTAAACCACTATGATGTCCCAACTCAAGTTAATCCCTGCTTTTAAGCCTCCCTCAGAAACTAACCAACTCAGAACTAGATTCAGATTTCCCAGACCTTCCAGAGTTCTGCCATATTTTCTTGTTTGTATGTCTTGTTATATTTGTTTGAAAATGGGTCATTTTACTGATATGTGGAGGCAACCAAGAAAAATGTATTTTTCCCAAAGCAGCATAAGGAAGAAAATAATAAAGATGAAGAGTAGACATTAATGAGATAGAGATTAGAGAAGCAATGGAGAGAATCA